>CAUYON010097948.1:0-28781 GCA_963573935.1 Arctocebus calabarensis | reverse complement strand
AGCAACCTCAAACTCTTGGGCTCGAGCAATTCTCTTGCCTCAGCCTCCCAAGTAGCTGGGACTACAGGCACCTGCCACAGTGTCCAGCTATTTTTAGAGATGGGGTCTTGCTCTTGCTTAGGCTGGTGTCAAAGTTGTGAGCTCAGGCAATCTGCCTGCCTCAGCCTCCCAGAGTGCTAGGATTATAGGCGTGAGCCACTGAGCCTAGCCTAGTAACATGATTTTATTTTTATTTATTTATTTTGGAGACAGAGTCTCACTATGCCACCTTTGGTAGAGTGCCATGGCATCACAGCTCACAGCAACCTCAAACTCCTGGGCTTAAGCGATTCTCTTGCCTCAGCCTCCCAAGTAGCTGGGACTACAGACAGCCGCCACAACATCTGGCTATTTGTTGTTGTTGTTGTTGTTGTTGTAATTGTCATTATTTTTTAGCAGGCCTGGGCTGGATTCGAACCTGCCAGCTCTGGTGTATGTGGCTGGCACCCTAGCCGATGAGCTACAGTCACTGGGACAAGCAGTAACATGCTTTTAAAACAGAAACTACTTTGGCTATTGTGATAAAAAAAGATTGTAAAGGGTTGGGGGTAAGGGATTAAGAGAAGCAGCAAAGAAACTTGCCAGGCTACTGCGGGAGAGATGAGCGACACGAGGACTTGGCCCAGGGTAGGGATGGATTAAAGTGGGAACGTCAAGATGGACTTTGGAGGTGGAGCTGCCAGGACGTGTTAGCGATGTGGATATAAGTAGTGAGGAAAAGAGAAGAATCAAAGCTGCTCCTAGGAACGTAGTTTCCAGCATTTGGGTGACTGATGCTGTAGATTCATAGAAGGTGTGTGGAACACCGGGGATGCCTGTGAAATAGCACCTAAGCAGAGTGGGTATTCGATGAGTCTGGAATTTGGGTGTGAAGTCAGAGCTAGAGATAAGAATTGGGGAGTCAAGAACATGCGGATGGGACTTTCTTTCGACCACTAAGGTAGGCACAAGGGGTGGTCTTGCCAAAATAATAGGAAAATACCTAACCCTGCTATTTCCTAGTTAGTAAGTTAAAGACCAATCTTGTACGGTTTTTCACTAAACAGGCACCCTGTGGGGGTTCTTCTCGCACAACTTCTGGAAAGAGCTGAACAGATGGGGAAGAGTTGTAAACCTTTCCCTTTCAAAATTGTCTTTGAGAATCTGCTTTTACAGAGTTCCTGAGGGGACGAGCTACGGGCTTCAGACACATCTGAAGGGCAGAGTCATATCCTTGCGCTAATCCCGTCTCCGGAGAAAGGCAGCAGAGCCAACTCTTGGACTCTGACATCCTAGCCTGCCACTAAGAAGAGCAACAGGTGCAGCAGTCTCACACAGCCGCTTCTGTTACCAACTGATAGCAATCACTGTTTCTCTTTGTCCCCTTTCGAATCAGTAAACCGCTTGGCCTCAGTGCTGGCGTTTCTCTTCTCTTTCTTTGTGATGAACGTGGTCTCCCGGTTCTCTTTCCCTGCTCCCTTTCCTCTCTCTCCTTCCCTCCCTCCCTCCCTGTCTCTCTCTTCTCCAAGAAAATAAAATAAACTTTTTGCTTTCATATATTCCAATCTCTGTCTCTCTCTCTCTTTTTTTTTTTTTTTTTTTAGACAGAGTCTAACTCTGTACCCTGGGTAGAATGCTGTGGCATCGTCATAGTTCACAGCAACCTCAAACTCCTGGACTCAACCCATCCCCTTGCAAGTAGCTGGGACTACAGGTGCCCACCACAATGCCTGGCTAGTTTTTCTATTTTTAGTAGAGATGGGGTCTTACTCTGGCTCAGGCTGGTCTTGAACTCCTGAGCTCAGGCAATCTACCTGCCTTGGCCTCCCAGAGTGCAGGGATTACAGCTGTGAGCCACCGTACCCGGCCTTATGTATTCCAGTCTCTGTGTGAGCAATTGTTCTATGCCTGCCCTGTGAGCTCCCAGTGGGTTTTCAGACTCTAACAGTAGCCTGCATAATGAGCCCCCAAATGTCTACATCCCAATCCTTGGAATTTACAAGTACGGCAAAGGTGGCTGTTGCAACGAGATTAAGTTAAAGATCCTAGACAAGATGATGTCATCACGACAGTCCTTATGGGGGGGGGGGTTAGAGTTGGAGAAGCTGATGTGGTGACAGAAGCTGAGACTGGAGTGATGCCCTTTGAGGGTTATGGACCAAAGAATACAGGTGACCACTCAGGGCTGAAAAGGGCAAGGAAACAGATTCTCCCTTCAGGGCTTCCTGCTGAAACCCAGTGAGACCCATTTTTGATTTCTGACCTACAGATGTGGAAGAGAATAACTCTTTTAAGCCACTAAGTCTGTGGCGATTTATTACATCAGCAATAGGAAACCGATAAAGCCATAAATGAGATAAGACCACCTAGAAAGAGTGTGGATAAAGAAGAGAAGAGGCTCCCCACGTGGCGTCCTCGAGCATTTCAAAATTGAAGAGTGAAGTCCAGGAGGATGAGATAGCGAGGAACGCCGATGTCTTAGGAGGAAAACTAAGAAACTGTGGTGTGACAGAAACCAAAGGAAATGTTTTGGAGCAGAAAGAGTGGTCAGCCAAGCTGAATACTTCCCAGAAGCAGATTAAGATGAGGGCGAAGACACGTTTGGTCATTGCATTTGGCGAGACAGAGGTTGTGGGACCTTGTCAAGAGCAGTTTCAATGGAGATAGTTGGAGAGAGAATGAGAAATGAGGGCATGGAAATTAGGTATCCAATGACTTGTTTGAGTAGTTTCCTGAGAAGAATGGAGAAACGGAGGTTCCCCACCCCTCCATGAAGGGCCAAGGAAGGAGGGTCAGGAGAGGAGGCTGATGACTTGCTAAGTAACGTGGGTAGCACTTGAATCTTTCTGTGATAGAGAACTGTTACATCCTCAGAGCACATCTGTATTGCACCAGCACAAGGTCAGGCTTCTAGGCGGATACACAGACATCTCCTGCCCTTGGGGATCTTCATCAGAAGGGGAAAGAGATGAGAGACAGTAATTGTAGAACACCGCACTGTGGCTCCTCATGATTGCATGGTTACGAATGTATTGTAACGTCAGGACCTTTGGTTAAAGGTAACAAACACACGATTGGCTACAGAAAGAAAGGGAAAGGTTGCTACTGGCTCATGCCATAGAAACAGAGGGGAGGTATCTTTCCTAAGGTCACAAGTTATGACAGGTGACAGACGCTAGATTCAACCAAGTCTGTCTCCCTACCCCAGGTTCATTTATTCAGATATTCTCCACCCCGATTACTTTTGAGCCTACAGACCCCTCCACTGACCATAACATTTTCCACTATCCAATATAGTCATAAGATTACACGGTATTGGCTTGGCGCCCGTAGCTCAGTGGTTAGGGCACCAGCCCCATACACCGAGGCTGGTGGGTTCAAGCCAGACCCAAGCCTGCTATACAACAATGACAACTACTGCAACAACAACAAGAAATAGCTGGGTGTTGTGGTGGGCACCTGTAGTCCCAGCTCCTTGGGAGGCTGAGGCAAGAGAATAGCTTAAGTCCAAGAGTTAGAGGTTGCTGTAAGGTGTGATGCCACAGCACTCTATTGAGGGCAACATAGTGAGACTCTGTCTCTAAAAAAAAAAAAAAAAAAAAAAAAGACTACACGGTATTGTAAGTAATAAGCTAAAAACAATGCCTAGCACCCAGTGATCCCATGCAGGGTTTGCAATTACATTATTATCCACTATCTCCTTCATGTTCTCTCTTCCCTCCTTTTACTGCTTAACTCCCATAATCCATTATTGTAACCATCTTCTCCAAAACCCTTAGCATCCTTACCTCTGTCTCATAATTGGCAGGAATCCCCCAATTCTGACCACTCCAACTTTTCACTTTCTTTATACCTGCATTGAACTCTGCAAGAGAAGACTGCACACTCATGCTGCTTGGTCTCACAGCAGATTCACAACTGTATGTCTCTAGTAAGTGTCTTATCTCTATTCATACTTTAATTAGAAAGTTTGGGTGCTGAGTCTGCCCATAGGCAGGAGGCTGCCAAGCTCTCCAGGTCTGGAGCACAGGAAGGGGGGGGTGCAGAGGCACCAAGAAATCACTTGTGGCCTTCTGGATACTTGAGTGCTGCCCTTCCCGGAATCCAAATTTTACAGAACAAATCCTTTTAACAAAGGTCAGCTCTCACACATGCTATTTCCTCTGTCTGGACCTACCACTCCCAAACTCTAGATGAGTTCTTCCTGCTGCAGAAAACTTTCCCTGACTTACTGTCCAGACACAGGTCGGGGTCTCTGGTTCTCACTGCCCTTCATGGTACCTCCATTATGACAGCTGCCACGGTGTTCCGTAACTGTGGGCTTCCCGAGTGCCTGTTCCACCTGAGGATGATGTGAGGCTGCCAGAATGTAACCTTCCTACTGAGAACAAGGTGCACCAGGCCCTGATCCATGCTCAGGCCTTGTAATGTCTTCATCTTCACCTCTCTCTGCTGTGAGCCTCACCACGCTGCTCCAGTTGGACTGAATTTCTTTCACTTCCCTTCTCTAACAACCAGGCCTGCTCCCAGCCACTTCACTCACCCCCTCACCCCAATATTCTTTGGATCTACGTAAGTAGATTGCTCCTGCTCACTCCTCAAAACCCTGTGTAGACTATACCTCCTTTGGGCAGCTTTTTCTGCATAACCCTTTCTACCAAAGGTCAGGTTAGGTACTTCCCTATGTTGCCCCAATCTCTTGGCATCATCACGGCTGTGTCACTGTCTGTTCTGCTTCTAGTGAGTGAGCTGTGAGATCCTTGTGAATTGAGACGTCCATATTCAAATCCGTGTTCCTACTGTCTACCACTGAGAAGTTTTCAAGTATTTCTTGAGTGAATGATGAGATAGATATTCTGGCTCTTTAGAATGAGGGTCGGACTCTGGGTTGTCGTGACCCCACTCAGGCTCTTATTGCCATAAAGCCTGGGATGAGGGCAGCCAGCTGCCACCTCTTTCATAACTTTAAGGGGATAAAAAGATGTTCCCCCGAGGGAAGGTATAATTGCCAGCAGTATTTATTAGACTCTTTGCCTGTGAAGGCACTTAGAGTGTCATTTGCAAGCTTCACAACAACCACCCAATTAATGGATGGGGAAATCGAAAGTCAGAGAAAGCAAATGCTTGCCTTAGGTCCCAAGGCTGGGAAATACCTGAATCCCTGTTTCAAGACTCTTACAGGATATCTGCAAGGACAGGAGGTGGTAAGTAGTTGCCTCGTGTACTTTGAGATAGGTTTTGTTTGTTTGTTTTGCAGTTTTTGGTCGGGACTGGGTTTGAACCCGCCACCTCCAGCATATGGGGCCGGCGCCCTACTCCTTTGAGCCACAGGCACCGCCCTGACATAGGTTCTTTACACCATACTGTCTTGGCTGCGAAAAATCTATTTTAGAAATGCTCCTCCACAGGCCTGCCCCCTCATTGCCCAGCTCTGGGGTCTTATTTGTCTGCCTCCCTGAATCCTGCCAGCCCAATCACACCAGGCGGATCATGACTGCTCCCCAACCGGCTTACTCTGGGAGCACTCAACGGGGGTCATCATACATGAGCACCCCGCGCGCCAGGCCTCGTGCCAGGCACCCAACATTCATTCAGTGGGCACGATAACCGCCCGCCGTCTCTGCAGCAAGACCAATCCCTGGGGAAGGGAAAGAAGCAGGACAGGGGCAGGCAGCGCCGGAGGTGTCTAACCCTGACTTGGCGCTGAAGGAGTCAATCTCGCACTAGCAATTTAGCTGTCCAAGAAAATGAGTGGTCTGATGCTAAAGATGTCTGTATGAGATTCTGTTCTCGGCAGGGGCTTGACCCTGGAATTGGAGAGATCCTGCTCAACTCAGGGCTGCTCCTCGGTTCCCCACTTTGGAGGCAGTTGGGGCCCTGACGCGGCGGTCAGGAGGCCTCCGGGCTCCCCAGATCCAGCGCGCTACGACGGGGACGATAGGTTATTTCAGGACACGGGGCGGAGTCTCCAAAGAACTACAACTCCCAGGAGGCCATGAGGCGGCGCGGTGCATGTCGGGAGTAGTAAGCGGCCTCACTGCCGCACTTTTTTGTGAAGATCGCTAAGGCTGGTAGCCCGTGCGCATGCCTAGTCTCGTCCCAACTAGTTGAGTCCTTTTACTTCTGCAGACCTCATCTCTTTCCGGTGGTGTGGGACCGTCTTTTCCGCGCCCACCTCCGCCCCCTTTTAAGCGCTTGGAGGGGGCGGGGCTTCCGGCAGGCGCGTTCCCTGGAGCGTGTGCCCGCGCGTGGCCGGCAGATTAGAGGAGGAGCCAGAACAGTGGGTGTGGGGGGAGCGTAGAAGACCGCGGGGAACGGAAAGCGCATGCGTCGTAGGGGTGCTGCCCGGCTTCAGGCCTTGGGAAGGGGCCGGGAAAATGGACTGGTGGGCTGACGCACGCGCGTTGGGCCGCTCCCGCCGGCCTCCCGCTTTAGGTTTCCCTTCTCCCGCCCCTGCTCCCGGAAGTGGAGCCGCCCTCGCGCCCACCAGCGGCCACCCCTGCGGCAGGCCCCGCCCCCAAGACCCCGCCTCCCGGCTCTCCGCCCCCTCCTCGGGTAGTGGCGCCGGCTTGCTGCCGCGGCTGCGGTGGGTTTGGTGCCCGAAGCGGTGAGCGCAGAGTGGTTCCCGCGGGAGGCGGCCAGGCTATGATCGCTGGTTGCCGGCGTCCCGCTCGGGCCAGCCAGAGTCTCCGTCTCAACCTGTGCCCCAGCCCGGGCCCGCGGCGCGCCCCCTCCTCCGATGGCGGCGGAGATCCAGCCCAAACCCCTGACCCGCAAGCCGATCCTGTTGCAGCGGGTCGAGGGGTCCCAGGAGGTGGTGAATATGGCCGTGATCGTGCCCAAGGAGGAGGGCGTCATCAGCGTCTCGGAGGACAGGTACGCGAGCAGGGGCGCGACGCGCGAGGGTCTCGGAGCCCGCGTCGGGCGGTGCGGCCCCGTGCGCCGAGCGCAGACGCGCCCCCTAAGTTTAATGACAGCGCTCGCCCGGCTGGAGCGGGTGTCCAGCCGGGGCTGCGGCGTGCGCTCCGGCCTCGGGAGCTCCACCCGCGGGAGCCCGGTGGCCCTGAGGCTAACGGTGCGCCGGCCACCGGACCTTGGTGCGTCCCTGAGGATGCGGGGGAAAGAGGGAGGAGCCCCCTGGCCCCCCCGAAGATGTGTGCTTGGGAAGGATGCTCCGAGCTGCTGCTCGGAAGACAACTGCGGGCCTTTGAGCACTCTCTGCTACAGTTCTTAGGGTTCCAAACTGAGACAGCAAGCGCCGCTTTCCCCAGACCTTCCTAACTAGTCCAGATGTTACAGACATCTTACACTGAGCTCAGTGAATACGCCAAGTTGTGAAAGAGCAACTTTAGGCTTCTGTGCAGTGTCTTCTTTCCTTCCTTCTCTTTTCCTTAACTCTTTAAGCTCAAGGGGAAGTGCGGAGAACTTGCAACGGATCACTGCTGCAAAAAGCTCGTGAGTTCCTTCCCTTCGTTTGTTTCCTTTTGCTCATTTCTACTTAATTTGCAGAAGTGAAGCTAGTTGTTCTGCCTTCAATATTCTTATTTTTGCGTTTTTGCTTTAAATTAAATCTGCATAAATAAGGCTGAAGAAGCTATTAGAGAAAAATTGCTCAACTATAGTACTACTTGTAGCAATTTATCAGAAGTTGTTACTTTGGTAGTATCTGTAAGGGTGCTAAAACATGTAACACTATAGTAGCACGCAGTCCTTTTACAGTTGTTAGGGTTTTTTTTAAATGCACATTGAAATCACGACGAGGTAAAGAGTATTATTCTTCCTTGGTGACTCCTAAAACTGCAGAGGTGAAGCATCAGAGTGTTCTTGACTGTCTTTATGACATTTCAGCACTTTAATATAGTGTGGCCTCAAAAATTTTTCTTGATAGGTTTGTTCGTATCTTAGGTTCTTTAGCATAAGTAGGATGAGTGTATTAGTGACATGTTCCCGTCTACATCATGCTCAATACAAAGGGCACCTGGTTAATTTCTTATGCCGATCCAGTGGAAAACACTGTAAACATACACCAATGGCCTGCAATCTGCAATGAACAAAAGACTCGGCTGGAATGGAATACGTGGATATAAGAGCCTTTTTGAAATTCACAGTAATTTCAGAGAGTTTAATTTTTTCATAGAGGCAAAATCCTATTTAAAAAAACTGAGCCTGGAAAAAAAAAACAAACTGATTCTGGACCTAGAAATTCCTGAATATAAAGTTGTTTTTATGGGGCGGTGCCTGTGGCTCAGTGGGTAGGGCGCCAGCCCCATATACTGAGGGTGGCAGGTTCGAACCTGGCCCCAGCCAAACTGCAACAAAAAATAGCCAGGCATTGTGGCCGGTGCCTGTAGTCCCAGCTACTCAGGAGGCTGCAGCAAGAGAATCGCCTATGCCCAAGAGCTGGAGGTTGCTGTGAGCTGTGTGACCCACCGCACTCCTCTAAGAGCAACAAAGTGAGACTCTGTCTCTAAAAAAAAAAGAAATAATAATAAAATTGTTTTTATGGAATATGTCCCATAACATATATTCAAGGAATATATTAGTAAATGAGTTTTTCTAGGCTATAGCTACCAGAGATGGACGGATCAATTCCTAATGGTTGTAGACAATTCATAAGTAAGTTTACTGAACCTAGTAAGAGAAAGACAAAGGTAGTGAAACCCAAGCTCCTTTAATATTAGTTTTGAAACTTCTGATTCCCATTGTACTGTATTTGTCTTGAGGGAAGCAGCTTTATTGGGGGGGATTTCAGAGTATTTGGAGAAGCTAATGTACATATCAAAGAAATTAGAGAATAAACTTCATTTAGTTACAAGAGGAAAGAAATGGAATGTTTAGGAGTATTTTAGCCTAAATTTTACAAGGTAAATAATAGAAATTATTTTATCATAGAGTTACTGTTAGATGACTGGAGCCCCACATAAATTCAGGATTATTATTTATATACATTTTGTTATTATTCAGGTTGACAGTTCTGTGCTTCCTTGGGTCATATACTTAAACATGAAAATAACTTTGTTGTTTAGAGCTCAGGTTCAGTTATTGTTTTCATTAAAAGAATTGATCTGTGTTCTTTTCAAAATCCAAAGTTGATGTCACTTGATGCAGTGCTAAAGATATGAAAATAGAATATTGATTTTCATCAAAATCTACAAACCCATGACCATTAACTGCTTTGGCTAGAAACTAGAAATCTTTATTCCTGAACTCTAAGGTGAAGCCACAAGTAATGTCTCATACCTGAAAGGCAGCATTCTGTAAGTTAAGAATCCCGCGTTTCTGTTTTTGACTTCTCTGTAACATTTCTCGTTTTAAATAGTTCTATACAGTGTTCACGAACTTCACGTCCCTTCTCCCTTCTCTTCTGTGACCTCCCTCTGGAGCTTTGTGTGTCTTAGTCATCGTATTATCTTTGGGGCCTGACAGTGTCTGGCACATAGTAGGCCCTCAAAAACATTTGTTTTATTAGTGACTGATATTTTTTTTGCTGCTTGTAAAAGCACTGCATCTTAACTATTGTAGACATGTAGTGGATATTTGTAGAATGAATGATATGATGACTTATGAAGCCTATGTGGACAAATGTGGACTTCTAGGAAAAGGATGGGACTGGGTGGCCTTTAGAGTGCCTTAAGCTCTAAAAATGGAAGTCCTTGCATTACTTCATTTATTTTGTTAACAGTATTTGATAACTGTGGTCCAGGTTACCTGTGTACGTGACAATGATGAAAATGATAAGGTCTTTTCAAGATGCTCATAATTTAATAGGGTGAATATTTAGTAGGGTGAATAGAAAAATATTGTCATTACCTCCAAGATTTAATATTGAGAAGAATTTTCAGATGGGGAAGAATGACGAGATTCCACAGTCTTCCTTATCCCCTGAATTTTACCTTCTTTTGGAGGATTCTTTGACTTGGATTACTGTTTTACCCTCACGCTGCCCTCAGTAGTTGCTGATAATACCCAAATCTTGAAGCCCAAGAATGGACGAAAACCTTTGCCTTCAAAGTTAAAAGCATTTGGAACTTTACTCAGTACAAAGAAGGAAATACAAGGGAGTATAAGGAATATATAAAACAATCTGACTTATGAGTAAAAATTTCTGGTGCTACTGAGACAGGAATTTCTCTCTTTAATAGCTCCTTGGTCTCGGGGATTTGAAGAATGAACCCACAGACCACAGATCAGTGGTAAGGTAGGATTTTTATTAGAAGTTAGAAAGGAATACAGAAGAAATAAAAAGCACCAGAGCTGGAAGGGGGAAAAATTAAAACTAACTGGAGAGTCTCTACTAGGCTCTTTTGTCTTGAGAATTACACTTGGCTGCGACTTGGCAAATAGAAACACACGTTTTCATCGTGAGTGAGTGTTATTCACAAAAGAATGAAAGCAGTCCCCCCAGCTCAAGGCAAAAAGTCAGGGTGTTCCCTCCATGAACTTGCCCAAGCCTAGGAAAACCGGGGTCCCTTGTCCAGGCTGGAATGAGGGAACCCTGTATCAATGGAAGGGGACAATTAGGGTCTCCTCAGATGAGCATTGATTCAGGGGTCCGCAATGGAGTCAGGTCTGGGCTGGAACCCTTTTCACTGTTTGTGGTTTGATGATATTATCTCTGAAAGACATAAATCTGATGAGTACATTAAAAGGCAAGGTTAGAACAGTGAGAAGAGGGGGTTCATTTTGAGAGAAAACTGTATTAACACTTTTCTTGCTGTCTTCTAAATAATTTCAGATTTTCTTTAGGCTCACGAGTGTAGGTGGACTGTAGTTGATTCTGTACCTGGCCTGCTTCCATAGAAGGTGGTGGGTTCAGGATTTTACTCGTGAATGATGTATCCAGGAATCTATTCCCATAACTTCAACAGCTGTAGAAGAAGACAAGATAACAGAAAAGGGACCTTCCCAAGTTGGGGTTAGGGAAGGTGAACTGGAGGGAAGAGTCACAAATCCGTGTTATCTATCTGTTTTTTGATTTTCATTCCAGGGTGATTAGGCCCTCCTTTCTGAACATTTTTAATTAAAGAATAGACTGGTTTTAGCCATTTTACTATATTTAGGAATCCAGAGTTTGTAACAGTCTATAATTCCTAAGAAACCTCGAAGCTGTTTGAAAGTTTGAGGCTTAGGGTAACCAATATTGGTCTTCATCTTCTTCTTCTTTTTTTTTTTTTTGTCACCCTATTGAGCAATACGGCCTCGGGAATGTTCTTCCTATCAATTGCAATTTGTACCCATTGACTAGTTTTTCCCGATCCTCTTATTCCCCTTCCCTTCTCTGAACTCTACTTTCAGTTTCTGTATTCTATAATATCAACTTTTTTTTTTTTTTTTTGAGACAGAACCTCAAGCTGCCACCCTAGGTAGAGTGCTGTGGCATCACAGCTCACAGCAACCTCCAATTCCTGGGCTCAAGCAAGTCTCCTGCCCGTGCCTCCCAAGTAGCTGGGACTATAGGCGCCCGCCACAATGCCTGGCCATGTTTTGGTTGCAGCCACCATTGTTGTTTGGCAGGTCCAGGCTGGATTCGAACCCGCGAGCTCAGGTGTACGTGGCTGGTGCCTTAGCCCGTTGAGCCACAGGCGCCGAGCCTTAACTTTTTTTTTTTTAAGATTCCACGTATGAGTCAGTTCATGCAGTGTTTGTGTTTGATGTCGGCATATTTCACTTAACACATCTTTCCAATTCATCCATGTATGGCAAAAAAAAAGGCATTTCATTCTTTTTCTAAATAGTATTACCTTGTATACATAGAGCCCACATTTTCCATCTACATAGGTCAATTCTTGACTGTTGTAAATAGTGCTGTAATAAACAAGGAAGTGCATATATCTATTTGTATATAGATTACACCTTTCCTTTGGATATATGATATATACCCAAGAGTAATGTTGCATAATCATATGGTAATTCTATTTTTAATCTTTTGAGGAATATCCATGCTGTTTTCCATAATGGCTGTACTAATTTACAATCTCACCAACAGTGTGTAAGGGTTACCTTTTCTCCATATCTTCACCAGAACTTTTCTTATCTTTTTCGTAATATCCTTTCTACCTTGAGTGAGGTGGTAGCTCATCATGGTTTGGTTTGCATTCCCTGATAATCAGTGATGATGAGCATGTTTTCATGTTGTGTCTTTTTTTTTTTTTTTGTCCTTAGGTCTGTCTTTTTTTGAAAAGTGTCTATTAGAGCCTTTTGTCTGTTTTTAAATTGGGCTATTTGCCTTTTTGCCATTGAGTTTTCTGTGTCCCCTATAGATTGTAATATGAAACCCTTTTTAGAAGTATAGCTTGCAAATATTTTCTTGGTCTTATTCTTTTTCTTTGCCCAAGGCTCTCTTCCTCTGTGAAAGCTGGAGACTCAAATAGTGAACTTCTGGGACACATAATTGGGCTTTAGCCTTGGAAACTTGTACCCACAATCAGCTAGAAAGTTTAATAGAGCTTGGGTAGCTTTGTTGCATTTCTCTGCACCTGGTGCTCCTAACAGAGTGTTATCTACATACTGAATAAGAGTCGTTGTAGGATGTGAAAAATGACTCAAGTCTTTGGCTAAGGCTTGTCCAAACAAGTGAGGGCTGTCCCTAAATCCCTGGGGTAACACAGTCCATGTGAGCTGGGTGTCGGAGTCGGAACGGTCTTCAAAAGCAAAAAGGTATTGGGAATTTTCATGAAGGGGAATGCAAAAGAAAGCATCTTCTAAGTCTAGGACTGTGAAATAATCAGCCTTTTCAGGGATTATGAGACAGTAAAGTATACGGATTGGGAACTACAGGATGGAGAGGAATGACCACTTCATTTATAATGCGGAGGACTTGGACTAGTCTCCAAGTTCCATTTTGCTTTGGCACTCCTAGGAGTGTTACATGGATATTGCAAGATATTAATAATTTCTGTCACTTTAGATCCTGTGTTATGGGTATTAGTCCATTCTTAGCGTCTGTTTTTAGAGATATTGTTTTTGATTGGAATAAATGGTGGGATTCTTTAACTTATCTTGGACTGGTTCAGCATGTCTTGCTCTTCCCACCTGTCCCTCAGTAGCCCACACTTCTGGGTTAATTTCTGTCTCTAATAAGGGAAGGCATAATACAGGTTCCTGTCCCATATTCATATAAATGGTTGTTCCCACTTTAGTTAGTATTTCCCTCCACAAAAGGGGAGCAGGACTTTCAGGCATAATTAGAAAGGTGTGAGAGAACAGCCAGTCACCCCAATTGCACCTTAAAGGCTGTGAGAAAAATTTGGTAATCAGCTTTCCAGACACTCCCTGTATAGTTATAGATTTGGGGGCTAAAAGACCAGGTTTAGAGAGGAGTACAGAAACGGTTGCTCCAGTGTCTAGAAGAAATTCTGTCTCCTGGCCTTCCACTATGAGGGAGACCTGGGGATCTGGAGGGGTGATGACATAAGCTGGAGCCATGAGAATCCGCCCCGGGCACCTTCAGTCCAGCTTGGGTGCTGATAGGATCACTGTCCCTGGAGGCCTTCGCCTCTGAGGACAGGCCATCCTCTAGTGGTCACCCTTGCATTCTGGAGAGGGGTGCAGTGTTTTGCCCGACAGGCAGTCCTGCTGAAAGCAGTCTTTCCTGAAGTGGCCAGTCTGACCACATTGGAAGCACTTGTTCTTAGCTCCTCTGGCTTCCCTCTGCCCATGAATGGTGCCTGTTTATTGAAGTGCTATTACTAGACCTGTCATTCTTTTTTCATTCTTTTTTTAACCCTTCTCTCTTTTTCCTTCTCTTTCTCCTGATCTCGATTATAAAAGACCACAGTGGCCATTTTATGAGGATTTTCCAGGTGCAGGTGATGATCTGTGCCTAGAGCCAATTTCTGGAGTTTTCTTTGAATGGGGCCGCCTGAGTGATAAATTTATCTTTTAAAATAAAGAGTTGGGTGCTTTCTCGTTGCCTCCCTAAGCCATTCAAGAAAGGCTGAGGGACTCTAATTTTGCTCCTGGTTAATAGTAGACAATTTAGAATAATTCAAAGGTTTTTTTTTTGGATCTACGTAAACCTTCCAGGATACATGTTAGAAAATGTTTATACCACCAATTACTTGTTTCTCAGGGTCCCATTTGGGATCCTCAAAGGGAACTGACTGTCCCTTTCCTCAGGAGACATACTGCCATCAGTATTGGACATGAACCACAAATCAACCCACTTTCTAGCTTCATCTACAAGTTCATTTTTTTCATTAAAAGTTAAAATTTCATCTAGTAGTAGCATTACATCTCTCCGAGAGGTCAAAGCTTTGTCCTAACCCCTGGAGAACATCTGTGTACTTATTAGGATTATCAGCATATTTTCCCAAATCAAATTTAATGTTCTCTAAATCTGCCAGAGAAAATGGAGAGTATACTCGCACACTTCCCCTCTCACCACCCACAGTCTCAACCAAGGGACACAAAGAAGGGTGTGGTTGCCTTCTGGGGGCTCCAGTAGGACCAGAAAAAAATCTTGGGAGTGTCTCCCTCTTGGGGTTTTCTGAGCACACGGAGGAAGGTATGGGAGAAGTAGATGGTGGGTTGAACTAGGTGGTGACAGCATCTCTCTCTGGAATCCCTGATCATTTGGGGAAGTCACTACAGCCAGGACAGCTGAATCTATCTGACAGGTCTGACACAGTTGGGTTGTCCCCGAGGGAAAAGAAAGCTTGCACATAGGGCACCTCAGACCACTTTTCTTCCTGTTTACAAAAAGTATCTAACTGAAAAATGGTGTTATAATTAAGAGTACCCTCTGGGGGCCATTGTTAACCAGTGGAGAGTTAATACTGAGGCCAGGCCTGGGTGCAGAAGAAAACCATATATTCTTCTTTCAGCGTCTGGGGATCAAACATGTCCTGACATAGCCCAGCAGAGTGTTCCAGCAGCACAGGCCGAAATATCAGGTATCCAGAAGTCTGGCCCCGCCTGATGACAGTTCTCTTGGCCAGAGAACATGTTACCTGGGTGTAACATGAGAAAACATTACCCATCTGTGGGAAAGAACAAATGTCCAGCATCTTAATCAGTCCCTTCCCGCTGCATTCTTGGGTTGTCGAAGTGTCCTCTGACCAACCCCAGAAGCCTTCCAGGCAAACAAAAGGAAGCGTCCTTCCAATGCTTGGGGAAGAATACCTGAGGAGAGTGGCCTCCTCAGCCCCTGGATTTATCTGGAATTAGCCACTCCTACCAGTGCAGTGCTTAGTACCCGCTGGTTCTCCTGTGCTTATTACTTGCTGGCAGCACAGCCTGGTCCCACCTGATGGAAGTTCTGCCCCTTTCTGCATCTGCTCCACAGTATCAGTCAAAGTGGGGATGGAGATGAGCCCCGCCCTGGAGAAAATGGCTGTGCAGTGTTTGCATAGTTAACCTTTCATTATTTCTACAAGCTTCTTCTATGAGCAGGTTTTAAATGCCATGCTTTCCACCCTCCTTTCTTCCCCCAAACAAGGTAACCACAATTAAACTCAGGGTTGAGAGACACTGTAAAATTTTTGCATTACAATTAGTTATAATTAGCTGAAGTCTTAAAGAAACCTGGAAGTATTTTAAACTTTCCCATTTATACCAATAAGCCAGAAGAAATCAAATACCCAAGGTTATTTTCATTGCCTTTCTTAATTTTTAAGAGACTGAACTGTAGCTGAGGGTTTAGGGCCATTCTTGCCTTGGGGAGTTGCCCTGGGCTTCCCTTCACAGGCCTCTAGTTGCCCAGAGAAGCCGGGTAGGGGAGTCATTTTGCCCTTTGTTTGGAGCTGACTTCTTGGCCTCTAACTGTTAACATAATTCAACTTTTTCTAAAAGACACAGAGATCCAACTGAATTATTTAGTTTTGCAATGAAAGACTTTAAAATGTGTTGTAACACACCTACAACATTTGAAGCACACTTAAAACATCCAAAAAATACCAGAATGAGCCCGTACAAATTTAACTAGTGTGTAAAGCAATCCTTTACCAACATTCAGATCAAGCATGTAAACTACAAGGAGAGAGAGAAGCAGAAGAGGTCTATAGAGATTATAGAGATAAATCGGAAAAGTTTGGGACCATGGAAGTGAAGAGAGGATAGTTAGAGCTGGGAGAGCATGACTTTCCGAAGGCCCTTCCATGTCCTGGGGTCAGAACCATTGCTGGGGACCCCAGGACCTCTGGTGCTCCCACTTTGCTTGGCTGTCAACCAGAGAAAAGAAGTCAATACAGAATAGTTTCAAAAGTCCTCTAACATTCCCTTCGACTCCTTTCTGGAGCCAAGGGGAATTAGAAAGTTTGTTTCCCAACAGCCTCTTGCCTGTGACCTGGAGGTCAGCAGCCACACTATGCACATTTACCGGCCGATAGGCATCAAAATTATTAGTCTTCATTATCATGATTATGGAGAAAAACAGGATAGAGAGAAGTGGTCCCATTGTTTATTGCAATTCTTCAATCCCGGACGAGCCCCCAAATACGATACTGGAATTTCACTCTTCAGTAGGTCCTTGGTCTTGGAGTTTTGAAGAATGAACCCATGGACCCACAGATCAGTGGTAAGATAGGATTTTTATTAGAAATTAGAAAGGAATACAGAAGAAGTAAAAAGCACCAGAGCTGGAAGAAGGAAAGAACTAAACTAACTGGGGCGTCTCTATGTGGGCTCGTTCATCTAAGGCAATGGTTCACAACCTTCCTAATGCTGCAGTGTATTTTCATTGGTCATAAGAGGTGATGACCCACAGGTTGAGAACTGCTGACCTGGGGGTATTAGGTCTTGAGAAATTGGCTGGGACTTGACAAATAGAAACACATTTTCATCTTTAATGAGTGTTATTGACAAAGGAATGAATGCAGTTCCGCCAGCTCAGGGCAGAAGGTTAGGGTGTTCCCTTCATGAACTTGCCCAAGCCTAGGAAAACTGGGGTCCCCTGACCAGCCTTGAATTGGGGGGGGGGGGAATCCTGTATCTTTACATAATACAGAACCTGTTCCAGGAACTTGCTGGCCTTCCCTTAATGTATCTTTCTTTGGTTGTAGCTGGATTCTGTCTCCCAAAGGCCATGCCAAACTTTGACACTTTAAGTTCCTAATTTTCCAGCTTTTTGGACTGCCTTTCCTGAGTGTCATTTCAACATTCCTTCTTTAAGTGCTTCCTGTCAGGCATCTGTTCTTTGTTTTGGTCAAGACTTACATCTAGTTTGCAGCTTAGCAAGGACTTTTTTGTTTAGTGGCAGCCTCTTTAAGTGATGGAATCCAGGAGGGACCTCTCTCCAGGTGGGACCTGGTGCCTTCCAGACTTTTATTTATTTATTTATTTTGAGACAGACTCTCAAGCTGTCACCCTCGATAGAGTGCCATGCATCTTAACTCATAGCAACCTCCAACTCCTAGGCTTAAGCGATTCTCCTGCCTTAGCCTCCCGAGTAACTGGGACTGTAGGCACCTGCCACAATGCCCAGCTGTTTTTTGGTTGTAGTTGTCATTGTTGTTTGGCAGGCCCAGGCTGGATTCAAACCCGCCAGCTCCGGTGTATATGGCCAGCACCCTAGCTGCTGAGCTACAGGTGCCAAGCCACAGACCTTTATCTTAGTAAGTTTTTTATATATATAGCTTAACAGAGGTCAGCAATCTTACCATTTATCCAGAAAGTCTCAGTAACTAGATAGTTTCTATTAGGCACTTATAGGAAATTTTTCCCTACCCAGGAGTCAACAACAGTTCTGAAGGCAGGTACCTCTAGGGTGGCCAAAGAATCTCCTGTACTATAGTGGCCGGAGAAGACCATAGATCTCTTTTTCAGGTGGGTCTTGCAGGGTAAGTAGGAGTTCATGTGAAAAGGCTGGGTAGAGGAAAGGGCATACTGGGTAGAGGGGAACTCTGGATCATCGATAAGCACTAGAATGTTTAGAATTGAGCTTTCAATGTCTTCATATTTTGAGGAATCTGGAAGTCGGTGTCTACAGCGGGGCAACTATGATAGCAAAAATTACTGAAACTGCTGGATGCAAGAATTTGGGGCTCTTTTACTGAATAAAAAAACCTGTGTGGGGGGATAGGAGGTGGGGAGGAGACTGCAGGAGAGAGAACTGTAGGGGAGGAAGGCACTGGGAAGGGGGTTGTGGGGAACTGCTACTTATAGATTTTTTTCAGGACCAGAATTTATGCAACATAGCTGTGTTTTCTGTAAGCTCTGAGGGCAGAACTCAGGTACTTGGCAAAAGGGGGTCAGATTTTTATCTGCATATAAAGAGCTCTGATCCCCAGTGCCTAGCTCAAAGGCGACATATACTATATGTTCTTGAATCAATTAAGCATTGTCTGGTGATGACCTGTTTGAACTGGAATAGGAATAGGCCTGAGGATGTTGTGAGTTTCCGTGAGCAAAGGTATTTAATTGAGGCCATGGTAACAACACAACATGGGGTGGAACTGGGCATGGGACAGGAGGGGAGCTGGATTTTTTCCTATCTGGAAGGCCTATGAACTACCAACTTTGATCTACTTTTATTCCATGACTATTGGATTATTTCTTGAAAAGATATGTTAAAATTTCACTTTATCTATTAAATCTTCACAGTACTGGTTATTTACCATGAATTCTTTCCATTGTGAATTACACTATCTACTTCTCTGCTTCAGCCATTTCACTAATAATTATTAGACCTTGGCTCAATTCAATGAACTCCTGATGTTTTATATATCATGCCTGTTACAACATTGGCATAAATTTCTTTTACAAAATGCAAATCGAAGTGTTTCTTGTAGTATAAGCAGAGTTCTGAAAGTTAAAGATTTCTTAGAGTGATGGAGTGAGCTCTCTAAAGTCAGCACGATTAGAATCCATCCATATTAATTTTTGAATGTGTGAAGTTTCTATTTAATGGCATACAATTAATAAACTTTCAACTGTGCACATGAGACTTATCACTTGGTGGTAACAGTTTGCTGGTTTCAAGGTTCCAAAAGGGGAATTTATCCTCTATAATTGTTGAAAATTAGACCTTTATTATGAATTCAGAATAGGAGGCAAGTTTTCATGCCAGCAAATGTATGGAAACAGCTGCTTCAGTGTCTGTAAAGGTCAGAAACAGATTGGAGTTTTAAGAAAAGATCATTTTGGGAAAGCTTGTTTGAGTAGACTTGATGCAGGGGAGGTTTAGCCTTGTGTGACCTGAAAGCTCCTGGTGGTTCTTCTGAGTTTCCTACTTTTATATTGTTTAACTGGCTCCTTTCCAGGACCTCATAGATTTTAATCACTGTGCATTCATCTGGATGTTGCAACACCGTGGGAAATGTTAGGGTGGCAATTTGGACACTCCTAAAATGAGTGATCCTCAGATCATGAAATCCTGAGGCTATGCGATACGTCGAGTGTTACTGAACTTACTTTGAAAAAGAAAAAAATAGGTAAAAATCACAGGATGTGAGTAGGTAGAAAAGACTTTAGAGAATGTAATTTCCAAACAAAATCAAAACTTTTTCAGATTGTATATGAACCCAGCACATTGTACCCCATAATTGCACTAATGTACACAGCTATGATTTAATTAAAAAAGAAAGAACTTTTAAAAAGGAAACGTGACTCTTTACTACGTCTTTCCCTGGCCGTCTGTTTTCACTCTGTGTTTGTCTTTGAGAGAGAGACTATTTTTTTCTGTTTGTTGTTGAGAATCATCTTGATGTCAAAATAATAGTTTGGGGGGAATTAAAATACTTTGTGGCATTTAGAACTCCATCAATAAAATGTGCCTTAAGACTTGCAGGTAATGATTTGTTGATAGCTCTAACACTAAACTGAATAAAACACAGTGTCATACTTGAGACGAGAATGGCCATCAGGCTAAGCCTTTCTTCTCAACTAGCGTCAGAATAGAAAGAATTAGAACGGAGGCAACACTTGTTTGTGTATGAACAGGTCTTCTAAGGAGAGCGCCACAATTAACCTAGAAATTCTCTAACACAGAATGGCATCACTTCTTTTGTGCAATTTCAGCAAGTAGTCTCATTTACTCTTTTTTCTAAAGGGCAGGAGGCCTTTTTTCATCCAAACACACACTTTATGTAGTCATTAGTAGAAATTAATTCAGAAATATAAGGAACTAATCAATAAGACAAAAAAAAAAAAAAGTCTGCTTGTCTCTTGGCAGGGGTTGCTGCCTTGTGCTCTTGTGTGCCATAAATTTAAGGATTCTTATAAAAGAACTGGGAGTTTCAGCTCAGCTTTCTTCTGCATTGACCTTGGCATTTCCTAGGGCATTTTGTTCTCTCTAAGTCTTAGCTTCTGCATCTGGCAAAGGAGAAGGTTGGATTTCCTAGCTTGACTCCGGTACTATGCCCACATAAGACCAGGTAAGTCTCTGCAGCCACATCATCCTCAAAACTCAAGTGCAGGAAAGGGTGCATAGGGAAAAAAGCATGCTCGCCTGAAGCGTCAGCCCTTCCTGGGGCAGCTGTAAAACAGTGCTTTCCTGCAGCCTTTGGTCATTTATTCCTGGATACAATATTAAAGAAGGATTTGTTTTGTATGGGTGCCTAACAACCAGTTGAACTGGATTCACTACGTTCCTGCTTCTGGATGAATCCTGTAGTTCCAAATCCTGAACCACTTTAGCTCCAGGTGGTTTGCCGGAACCCATGTCAGGGCCTGGGTTATCTAGAGTAATACTTTGGATACGTTTTTGACCACAAATCATAGTAAAAAATATATTTAGCGTTGCTACTCAAGACTTACACACTCTCACCTGTACACATGTACGTAACTGAAACAAAAGTTTTATGACTTTTATTGTGACAGGCACACTGATATTTTCTCTTGTGTTGTCACCCTTATAAAATTCTGGTTGAGACCCCTGTGATTAATTTCATGACCCACTAAAGGGCTGCAAACAACAGTTTGAAATCCTATGGTACTTTACAAGAGCTGTTGAAGTTTTAGACCCCACTTATTCTCTCTGTGTAATTTTGGTTTTCTAGAGATGGAATTCCAGCCGGGGACCTACCCCCCCACCTGCCTCCCCGACCTCAGCCTTCCTAAAACTCCCTCAGTGATTAAGGAATTGACTCAGCCTGACCAGAAGCCTCCGATTCAGTAGATAAACCTTCTAAAGTTCAGATTTGCCATCTAAGCCCTTTCAGCCCAGAGCCAGAGAGAGTTCAGGATAAACTAGGAGTACTGCAAGTTGAGCAGGTGTTGTGTGGCTGCGTCTTTGACTGAGGTGGGACTCAGAAATGATGCTTCTCATCTAAATGATGTCAGCTGAACTCTGTGATTACACGAATTTCCTTTTTAGCGAGGCGGATTTCCTTATGATATGAGCTACTTGGGGATTTTATGCATTTTCCATTAGTTGTTAATTTTTAAATCTTTTCTCCAATTTCTGAGGAGCAATGTAAATTTTAAGGAATCATAATACTGATTCCTCCGAAGCATGTTTATTTTTTGGAATAAAGATAATACAACTATAATAAAGAATAGCTGCACATCAACCTCTTAGCACAGTGACTGTTAGTATTTTATGTATTTTCTTCTGGCAGTTTTTCTAATGTAGTTTGTAAAACTATGATTATAATGATGTACTTATATATTCTTGCCTTCACTTAAAATTGTGCCAGCAATGTAACCACCATTTTAATGGCCGTCTGTTTTTCCTTTGGTATTTGCCTGTATTTATTTAATGCATGTGCTGTATGTACTTGTTTCTGGGTCTCCCATGTCCTGCTCTCAAGGTACCAGTGTGAAACACTAGTGGGTGTGTCATAATTTATCCACCCCCTACTATTGGCTATTTACATTATTTTCAGTTTTATAAATGTGATGAAAATTGTTGCATATGTAAGTGTCCTCCTGGCCCTAAAGTTTTTGATTATTTCTTTAGGAAAGATTATAGGAAGATTGACATTTGCTTTCTAAAAGGTTTGTGCCATATTAAAATATTTGCAGCAATGTATTACATATGAGAATATTAGTTTTGCCATATCTGACCAGCTATGGGTATTACTGTTTTTAAATTCTTCTTTATAATTTGCTTGATAAATGGTGGCACTTCACTGATGTTTAATTCGTATTTTTTTTTTTTCTTCAGTTTTTGACCGGAGCTGGGTTTGAACCCACCACCTCTGGCATATGGGGCCAGCGCCCTACTCCTTTGAGCCACAGGCGCCGCCCTTAATTTGTATTTTTAGCTGATTAGTGAATTTTTTTCTATTTGCTTATTTAGGTATTTTTTGTGTGTGTGAATTGTCTATTCCTGTTTTTAGTCCATTTCTCCATTGAGGTTTCTTGGTTCTTCCTAATGATTTCTTGTACATATATTCTATAAACAAAGTAAGAATATTAACTGCATGCTTGTTATATTTCCAGATACTTTGGTGTTTGCCTTTTTATTTTTTCTATTTTTTACATGGGAAACATTTACTTTTAAATCTAGTTATTGGGCTCGGCGCCTGTGGCTCAGCGGGCTAAGGCGCCAGCCACGTACACCTGAGCTGGCGGGTTCGAATCCAGCCTAGGCCCGCCAAAAAACAATGACGGCTGCAACCAAAAAATGGCTGGGCATTGTGGCGGGCGCCTATAGTCCCAGCTACTTGGGAGGCGGAGGCGGGAGACTCGCTTGAGCCCAGGAATTGGAGGTTGCTGTGAGCTGTGATGCCACAGCACTCTATCCAGGGGGACAGCTTGAGGCTCTGTCTCAAAAAAAAAAAACAAATCTAGTTATTGGAGCTGATGCTAGGTCAGGAGTACCTTCCAACTTCCTTATGGAGGTGGTTTGAGATCCAAGGTTGTGCTTGTGACGAGTCCTTTTAAAAGTACATAAATAAGGGCGGCGCCTGTGGCTCATTGAGTAGGGCGCCGGCCCCATATACCGAGGGTGGAGGGTTCAAACCTGGCCTCAGCTGAACTGCAAAACAGAAAACTAGCTGGGCGCTGTGGCGGGCGCCTGTACTCCCAGCTACTCGGGAGGCTGCGGCAAGAGAATCGCCTAAGTCCAGGAGTTGGAGGTTGCTGTGAGCTGTGATGTAACAGCACTCCACTGAGGGCGATAAAGTGAGACTGTCTCTATAAAAAAAAAATAAATAAATAAAAACCATAAATAAATATTAGATAAATACACTTAGCTATCTTTTTTTTTCCCCTTTAAGAGACAGGGTCTTGCTCTGTCGCCCAGGCTGGAGTGCAGTGGCGTGATCATAGCTCACTGTAACCTCAGCTTCCTGTTCAAGCAATCTCTTGATCTTTTGTCATACCCTCTTGAGTGGCTAGGACGACAGGCATGCACCAGCATGCTCAGGGAGGTTGTTTTGTTTTGGTTTTTGTATTTTTTATAGAGATAAGGTCTCACCGTGTTGTCCAGGCTGGTCTTGAACTCCTGGTCTCAAGTGATCCTTGCTGCCTCAGTCTCCCAAAGTGTGAAGTGCGGAGATTATAGGTGTGAGCCACTAGGCCCAACCCATCATTTTTTTTAATGGTTGACATTTCTTCTGTCACTTGTAATTTTCAAAGGTAATTCTTTCCCCACAGATCCATTGAATATTCATTTTTCTTTTTAGCTGTATAATTTGATAAAATTTACAATATAATTTTATTTTTTGGCTGGGGCCGGGTTTGAACCCATCACCTCGGATATATGGGGCTGGTGCCCTACTCCTTTGAGCCACAGGTGCCACCCCCCAAAAATAACTTTTTGACTTGTTTAGAATATATTTTATTGGATGACATAAATTGGGGAGTATAAGTTAATTTTTCTAACATTTGCTGTTAATTATTTTGGCATTGCTTCTTGAATAGTCTTTATGTTTTATTTTGGATTTCTGAAACTACCTTTATCATACAATTAAATTCTCACAAAACAGTAGGGCCTTTTATTGGTTCTTTTGTGGTTTAGAGATCATTTTGCTTCTTTTGATACCAGTTCTCCACATTAATTTATTGTAAGCAGTGAGATTTCTTTGCTAGTTGCCGTTATTTATCTATGATTTTAGACCTCATCTCTCTATCCAGGCCAGAGAGTTAATGGGAAAGGAATGATTTGGCTCCAGATATCGCCTCTTTCCCAAACTTTAGTTTTTCACCATCTGTTTCCACATCGCAAATTGGGAATGATGATTTCTTCCTAGGGTTGGGAGGTTCACGTGGGGTGATCTTCCTGCAGCCCTGCTGGACTTGCAGCACAGACGTCACTCTGGAAGAGTTGGTTTTGTTTTCTGTTTGTGACCCAAGCCCACCTCTAAGGGAAGCCTTTCTGTTGCTGTGTGTACATTAAGGCTCAGCTATTTTAAGAGTCACCCTGGATATACACAGGTCGGGCTTTTGAACTTTTTGTGTGTTTTCCTATAGTTCTGATCCCCCTTTTTCTCTTCTCTGGATATCCAAAGGTCAGGTTAAGTCTCTCATCCTTTCACCACCACTTCCCAGCCTCGCTCTGTGGCAGCCTGTGGGGGGGACCGGTGGGGCTGGGGTGCTGTTTTCTCTGCAGGCTCCTCTTTCTCTATTTGGTCCCTTATCCTAAAGTGGCATGTCCATTGTCCCCACTGC
This sequence comes from Arctocebus calabarensis, assembly GCA_963573935.1. Taxonomy (NCBI): domain Eukaryota; kingdom Metazoa; phylum Chordata; class Mammalia; order Primates; family Lorisidae; genus Arctocebus; species Arctocebus calabarensis. The sequence continues at coordinate 4,268 of CAUYON010097948.1, read as the reverse complement.
AGGGCAGGGGATGAATCTCCCATGTTTTCCACAGGGACTAAATATAGGGAGCAATAAAGGGTTCTCAACTAGACGCTTGGGCATTATCAGCCATCAGCTAGTGGACTGAAGTCCTGTGGACGGATGTGTAGACGTTTTTGAATTTGTAGGCAAGGTTTAAACATGGATTTCACATACAAATCCAGATTGTTTGCTGCTCTCGACATGTGGGGAGCTGCAGCTGCACACAGCCTTGACATTTTCTCCCGCAGACTCTTGTTCTTGCTCTGCCTGCCTGGACTAAGGTCAGCTGAGTGCCTCGAGACAGGTGCAGTCCACACTGCCCGGCCCCTGTTGGTTGGTTGAAGGCCTGAGACCCTTCTAAAATCTGAAAGGCGGCTGGGCATGGGGCCCAGGAGTGAGCTGCAGGGAGCTCCCACTGTACCACTGCGCCCGGCCTGGCCTGGGCAACAAAGTGAGATCCTTCTTCTGAACAAGAAGAATCCGAAAGGCTTCCCCTTCTATGGAGTTATTTGGTAGACCATTTTTGTTTATTTGGAAGAAGAAGAAAAGAGGAAATCCAAAGATAACCAGGAAGCCCATGTTTCTGAAAACTTAGGTGGGGTAGGGGAAGAAAGTACATACATTAAAAATTAAGACACCTTTTATAATAGATCCTGATGTGGACAGTAAATAAATAAATAAAGGTGGGTTTTGGTAAGTTAGGAATGTCATTTATCCCTCAGTTCCCTCTACGGAGGCATTTTCTGGGGCTTGGAACCTGTTCAGGAAGACTTAGATGTGAGTCTTTGTTTTGCTACTTCATATTTCAACACATTTAAATTCTAATTTTAGAAAAACTTAATATTGCATTATTGCTTTTTATTTTGTACATCTGGATTAATATTTTCCCAGAATCAGTTTCTGTTCCTTGTCATTAGAGTCTCAATAATCTGTTTTAGTGTTCACTGGGGGAGAAGTTTTGGGAATAGCTCATTTATTTCATTATATTTTGATTTTTGAATTTTTATTTGAATGGTTTAATACAGTTTCCTTACATTTCAAAGCTTAGGTTGTTAAACAATTTTGAAGAATTCCAGAAGGTAAAATTAAGTGAGGGAGGTTAGTTATGCTAAATCTATGTATTATAATATATAGTTAGCTAAATTAACGTGCTATTTGAATGGATTAAGGTGGTTTGGAATTTGGTTGCAGTGTGACTTTTCCAACTTATTTTTCTTGTTGAGCTTCCATTTGGGGAACTTTCTGTCCTATCAGCTTTGCACAATATATAAATCTTTGATCTTTATGTGAATAAGGTAGCACAAAGGCTGAGAAAGTAAAGTTCACTCTGTCTGAAAGGTTCTGTCACCCTTACATAATGAGATTCAGAAAATATGATTTAAGTGGAGGGTCTGTTTGAGCCCAGAGTTCGAGGATAGCCACTTGGAAACACTGCCGCCAGACGGACGTGGTCGATGTTCCAAGGTGGAGGCGATAGGTTTCACTTGTTAGGCAGAGATGGGGCATACGGCATCATTACCCACGTTCCACGCACGACCAGAACAGGAGCCTCCGCCGTCTGGCCTGGGTAGATCACTGCATTCCAGGGAAGATTACTCCTCCGGGAGGGGGCCGGCGATCTGAGGTGGGCTCACCTCCGTGCTTCCTCTCCTGTTTACTGGGTAAAAGGCCTGCCACGCGATTCGGACCGCATAGCCACGTCTCTCAGGGCGCAAAAGAATTTGTAACCTTCCAACAGTTTGAATTCTTTAACTTCCCAGTTTAGGGTAGTACAGGGAGCAGACGAGGCCCAGGTGGATCTCCTGAGGCTCTTCAGCAGGTGTGGGTTTATCTGTAGGGAGGTCATATTTTTCCGGGATGTGGCCTGCCTCTTACTGTGTTTTAATTTTTCATTTATTTTCTTTTAAAAAATACTCTTCTTTGTTCTTTAATACTTTGTAGTTACTAAATTAATGGAAGTGTAGATTAGCCCCGGCATTGGACTTAGAAGCACTGTACACTATATACCAAGTTGTTGATTCATTAATAAGTGAACGAAGGTCTAGTCTTAATGCTACTGTGTTCTCAGTAGTTTCTAGTGTTGTAGATTCTTTCCGAAGTGTTATGATTGAAGTTTTTGCATTTTAGACTTGGACCTTTCATAAATAATGTAGGGCTTTCCCCCAGCCCTGTGAGGCATCAAACCCAACTGTCCTTCCCTCTTCAAAGAGCGAGCCGCACCTTTGCTGCGTGCTAAGGACGTGGGTGTCACCAGGAAAGCTCTCCTTTCTACTCTCCAGCCATCCCTCTGGTCTTTTGGATGGCACCAGCATGGCTCATTTCTCCTTTTCCAAAACTACTACTTAAAAATTGATCTATCTGATGATTTCGTTACCTACTGGTCATGCTCAAACGTGTGGGACGGTTAGGGCGGTTCCGGTGACAAGGGAATGGGACAGTGTGGCAGAGATGTTTAGTTGCTTCAAATGGAATATATCTAGGAAATTGCAACAATTTGAAAATTAAGTAGTCATAGTACAAAGCAAATAAGGTTTTAAGGTTAAAAAAATTATTTAGCTTATAATTCATTTTCCCTGGGGGAGCTCTGAATATTTCAGTGAAAAACAAGCAGGTAAAAACAGTTAGATTCTAGCAGTTGCATTTAAAAAATAATCAGCCTTTTTTTTTTTTAGTTGATAATATTATACAGACAGGTGTAAAATTCAGAAGGTTATGCTGAAAAAGTTAAGCTCTCTCTCCCACTTGTGGGTTTTAAGATGTTGAGGAAGGAAAACTGATACGGTTTGCTTGTGCTCTACTCTGAGTCCTGATAGGGGTCGCAGGGACATCTCTGCTTTAGCAACTACGAAACCTCCCCTGGGACACTGCTCAGGGGTCACCTTGCCACCTGCCCCCTTCACTCCTGCTCGTCCTCGTCCTCCTTGCTTCTGATGGCCACGTCCCCCGGCACAGTCCTCGTGACCCCACTAAAGCGCCGCCTCACATTGAAATCATGTATCTTCTGCTCTGGGGTTCTCATCACTGGGTCTCTTGAGGCCTCTAGCTCTTGGCTTGGAACATAGTGGGTGAAAGTGGAACAATACAGGTTTCTGCTGTGAGTTAGAGTTCCTCTGGAACCACTTGTTTTCTGATGACGCAGAGGGTGGGGTTGTTAGCGTGTCCTGGCAGGAAACTCAGATACCTTGCAGAATCCAAGCCAGGGATGCATTTGGGTCTAGTTCTAGACTGGAACCTGCAGAGACCCGGGCAGCTGTCTGCCCACTGCTCACTGCCTTCTCCGCACCTGCCGCGTCCTTCTCCCGTCACTCCGGCTTCTTCTCCTGCTTCCTTCTTAGTCCACATAGCGGACATGGCTGCCAGCTGCTCCCGAATTTTCCATGTGATGGTCTAAATAAGCTGGGAGAGACCGACATCAGGCTCTTAGTCCTAGTTCCAGAATCCTTGGAAAGGGACTTACTGGTCAAGCCACAGTCATCTGTGCGTCTGGAATTGTGGTCATGTTACAGGAGCATCACAGGCGCTGGTGCAGCCTGGGGAAGGAGGTGGCAGAAAGGGCATGCAAGTCAGCAGGCCAGCAGGGCCCCACTGCTGGGCCGGGTGAGCGTGAGGTGAGCCGGTGCCCTTGCAGCTGGGGCAGAAGAGTCATGAACACCGACTCTTGCTTTTCTGGTGACTGTCATTGCTGTTCTCCTTGAGATCTGTTCATGTAGAACTGACATGTTCAGATACCGTTTTCTGTATACTGCTCCGTGTGCTGACTTGATAGTAGGCTGCTAGTTTCCTGTGGTGAATATTAGGTGGGGAATGGGCAGGTATTTCAGTACGAATGTGCGCTGAGCAAAAGCCATTGTTATGTGACAAATTCTAGTGTTTACTGAGTGGTCGTCATATGGTAACCATATGTTCTTTCTTTTTTTTTATTTTTGAGACAGAATGTCATTATGTCACCCTCGGTAGAGTGTGGTGGCGTCACAGCTCACGCAACCTCAAACTCTTGGGCTCAAGTGATCCTCTTGCCTCAGCCTCCCAAGTAGCTGGAACTACAGGCGCTGGCCACAATGCCCGGCTATTTTTTTTTTATTATTGTTGGGGATTCATGGAGGTTACAAGAAACCAGGTTACACTGATTGCATTTGTTAGGTAAAGACCCTCTTACAATCATGTCTTGCCCCCAAAAGGTGTGGCACACACCAAGACCCCACCCCCTCGCTCCTTCCCTCCCCACCTCTCCCTCCTTCTTTCTCTTTCTGCTCCAGCTACTTTTT
>CAUYON010097947.1:0-47003 GCA_963573935.1 Arctocebus calabarensis | reverse complement strand
TTTTTTTTTTTTTGAGACAGAGCCTCAAGCTGTCACCCTGGATAGAGTGCAGTGGCATCACAGCTCACAGCAACCTCCAATTCCTGGGCTCAAGCGAGTCTCTTGCCTCCGCCTCCCAAGTAGCTGGGACTACAGGCGCCCGTCACAACGCCTGGCCATTTTTTGGTTGCAGCCGTTATTGTTTGGCAGGCCCGGGCTGGATTTGAACCCACCAGCTCAGGTGTACATGGCTGGCGCCTTAGCCCATTGAGCCACAGGTGCCGAGCCCAGATTCTTTTCTTTTTAAGGCATGGTAACTAGTTAAGGAAAGTTTATCTTAGGTGGTTCAAATTTCCCTTTTTTCCTGTTTTAATAAAGAAGAAAAGAGTTTATAGAAAGGATCATATTTTAGTTTAACAAGAGAATTGTATGAGATTAAAAATGGATACTGGTATTTCAGACACTCTACACGGGTACATTTCTGTGGATTTATGAATGCAAATAAGTTCATTTACAGGTTAATTTAAGTTAATCTGATGGATACTTAGGGGCCAGGAGCTCACGGGGAATATATCTTCATTAAGTTGTGCTCTTCTGGAGCCAGGTTGTCCCTCTCATGTTTAATCAAGTCACTGAAACATCAGTGTATAGGAAGATACCTTAATGAGTTAAATTTATACTGAATGTGGCCTTTTGGTTCTCTGAAGTCAAGATTGAAAAGCACAGCATTTTAATGGGGCATGTGCCAGCAGGATATCTTATCCCAGAGACCCAGGGATGGAAAACCTGAAACCCACCCAGGAAACTGAGCAGTAGGAATTTCCCTTGGTGATGCTTAAGTTTCTTGTTTGAAAAAAAAAAAAAAAATGGTTGTCCAGATTGGGTTTGGTTTACTTCTTAGGACAGATGGAGTGTCAGAGGCCATATGTGTGTTGGTTGTCCAAACAAATGCTGATGTCTTTGATTCTAATGATAAAATATTTTTTTGCCCCATTTGGTAGAGAGATTAAAAAGTACCTACCAGAGTAGGTTTATAATGTGATTTGAAATTCAAGATAGATTTTGTTTGGCAGTTTAACTAAGTGTGAAGACCTTTTACTTGAGTAAAACCACCGTTTTACTTGAGGAAATCTTAAGTTAGCCAGAGTTGGAGTGTGGAAAGCAAGGTCCTGGAGAGCATCCTATGAAGATAGGTGCAGTTGTCAGTTTCTGAGGCAGAAAGCTAGGATCTGATCTGTTTACAAGTGGTCCAGAGCTCAGATGGGGTGCCAGGGCCCATCTGAAAGAAGAGGCCTTGAGGAATTTCACTGGATAAGAAAGGTTTATAAAAACTTGGTTCTCTTGCTTAGGATTATTTTATGCTGTGCCATTGTCTTTTTTTTTTTTTTTTGAGACAGAGCTTCAAGCTGTCACCCTGGATAGAGGGCTGTAGCATCACAGCTCACAGCAACCTCCAATTCCTGGGCTCAAGCGAGTCTCTTGCATCTGCCTCCCAAGTATCTGGAACTACAGTCGTCCGCCACAACACCTGGCCATTTTTTGTTTGTGGCCACCATTGTTGTTTGGCGGGCCGGGGGCTGGATTCGAACCTGCCAGCTCAGGTGTACATGGCTGGCGCCTTAGCCCGTTGAGCCACAGGTGCCGAGCCTGTGCCACTATCTTTAAGAGAGTAGATTATTAAGAAAACTTTAGATTGGTCATTTCGAGCATGGATGATTATATAAATATTTTGAAGGAAAATTTGAGCATAGCAACAGGAAACAACATACTGGCTGAGTGAAGTACTGGCCTGTTTTGAAGCTGTTTGGCTCTAGTCAGCAGGCATTTATTGCATTTTTTCTAGGAGGAAGTCAATGTGGTAGTGTAAGCAAAAGATTCCTGGTTTGAATGCAGGTTGACCCCTCACCAGCAGTACCTTGGCAATGACTTACCGTCTCTGAGTCTCAATTCCCCTATCTGTAAAAAGGGAATACTCATAGTTCATAGTGTTATTGTGAGGGTGTGAAATAAGTCAAAGCATATGTAGTACCTGGCAGAATATCTAGCACATACATAGGAGAGGTATAAATATGTCCTTGGTTTCCTAGGTAGCCTTCTTCCCACAAGGGTTCATAGTTCAGGGAGGAAGACAGGTGTATAAATGAAGTGTTAGAGGAAAATACAGCAGGAAGAGATTAATTCATTATTGAGATTGGCAGGTCATCTCACCTAGTCATCCATCCATCCCCAGATTCTCTTTGTGATATTCCTACCAAGTGATTGAACCGATTGAACCCCTATGTTGACAGGATTTATATGAGGAGGTACTTTGTTTTCTCACACTACAACATACTCTGTCTTTGGACAGCTCTGACTATAAAACCACCTTTTTTATTTGGAGATCTGTCTTCCTATAGTGCCTCCCTCTGCTACAGAGATGGGGTGAGAGTTTGAGGGGTAATGGTAGTTTAGGTGGGGTGAGAGTTTTGGCTGCAGCCTCCCTGAGGAGGCCCTGGATGGCAAGCTGAGAAATCCGTGTTAAATTGAATTTAATGAAGCACATAACCAAATGGACACTTTGTGCCACCTCCCTGCATCTCCTGTTGAAGTCTCCTCTTGCCAGGCTTTCTATCCATTATTAGCTGAGGGAATGAAGTGGGTAGGGAGGCTGTTCCCTTATAAGGGAAGTCCCATAGTTCACCACTATTTCCTCTTATTACTTCTTCCTGGTTCTCCTCCTTTATTTGAATCCTAGCCATCCTGGAAGCTGGGTAGAGACAGAATGGCAATATTTCTGTACCTTAAAAGTATCTCACGTTACATGCCAAAGGTAAACAGGCAAATCCTCCTTGCTTAAACTAGTTTGACCCAGCCTCATTAATTAATCAGTTCCTTGGCTGCCTTATATTGTGCATTTTACTCCCAGCTGCCTGCCTGGGTTGCTCAAGTAGTCATCATCTTTGGTCTTCCCTGTATGTTTATATTTGATGCTAAACAGAGCTAGTTGCTTCTCTTGGCTGATGATAGTGACCTGTATTTCTGAAGACAGATTTCAAGTTCAGCCCAGATTCTACTATCCCATTCCTAAAAATTTGAGAACTAACTCTTCTCCCACCTCTCTCTCCCTTTTCCTGAGCTCTTAGCCTCCTACTTGCTTTCCTGTCCCTTGGTGCTCCCTCAGTTGCCCTGGATGGTCCTAAGATTTTGAGACAATGTGCATCCAAAGTGCAGTTCTGACTGTCAATCTGTACACTTGGACAAGTGCCTGCTCACCTCTGGGCCTTTTATTCTCTCGGTAACAAAATGAGAAGGGTGGATTAAATGAGTGCTAAGATTCCTTTCTGCTCTAACATTCTCTCAGCTAACAAATGCCATAGTACAGTACTCTTCCTGATCCTTTACCTCCAGAGCAGCAGTTCTCGACCTGTGGGTCACAACCCCTTTGTAACAATGAAAATACATCCCGCATATCAGATTTTTACATCAGGATTCATAATAGTAGCAAAATTAAAGTTATGAAGTAGCAACGAAAATCATTTTATGGTTGGGGGTCACCACAACATGAGGAACTGTATTAAAGGGTTGTGGCATTAGGAAGCATTAGGAAGGTTGGGAACCACTGCTCCAGAAAGCTAGGTATTGCTCGAAGCAGTTTTGTTACATAACAGAGATTGAGTAGATCATCCTTCATTTTGTCTGTTAACAAGCTTGGGTATATGGTATATCCTTGCTCATTGTAAAAGTTGAAGGCAGCCACAGGCTGTTTTGTAGAAGGTGCTGGACATTTTTCCATTTTGATTCCTTGGTTCATAGGCTAGAGCTGAATAATGGTTTTTAGCTGCTCCCTTGATCTTCTATCCAGGAGAGCAGCACAGATACCGCCTTGTATGCTTCAGTGTCTTGTCTCTTTACTGGCAGCCTTTTGGCAAATCAGAGGCACAGTTTTCTTTCTTTCTTTCTTTCTTTCTTTCTTTCTTTCTTTCTTTCTTTCTTTCTTTCTTTCTTTCTTTCTTTCTTTCTTTCTTTCTTTCTTTCTTTCCTTCTTTCTTTCTTTCCTTCTTTCTTTCTTTCCTTCTTTCTTTCTTTCTTTCTTTCTTTCTTTCCTTCCTTCCTTCCTTCCTTCCTTCCTTCCTTCCTTCTTTCCTTCTTTCTTTCTTTTCTTTCTTTGTCAGAGCCTCAAGCTGTCACCCTGGGTAGAGTGCCGTGGCATCACAGCTCACAGCAACCTCCAATTCCTGGGTTCAAGCGAGTCTCCTGCTCTGCCTCCCAAGTAGCTGGGACTACTGGCGCCTGCCACAACGCCTGGCCACTTTTTGGTTGCAGCTGTCATTGTTGTTTGGCAGCCTAGCCTGGAGTCGAACCCACCAGCTCAGGTGTATGTGGCTGGTGCCTTAGCCCGTTGAGCCACAGGCGCTGAGCCTAGAGACACAGTTTTCTGTTGGGGCCTAACAGGCTGAAGCCCTACTGGACATAAAAAGCCTAGCAGTGATGAGGTAAGCATACTGGGGTACACCTTTCTGGTAGGACTTGACTTCATCACTGACTCACCTTTGGGGCCTCATGTTGTAGGAGATTTGTCTCCTGTGTGAGAATAGTGAAAAAAGTACCAGCTGCTAAGGGCTGGCTTGACTTGAGTCATTTTAAATTCAGTCTTTAAGATGGCGATTAAAGAGACAACCAATGATAATGTGAGTGTCCAAATGAACAATAGGCTTTTCTGCAAAGGCCTGTATACTTAGTGTAGGTCCTGGCTCCACTGTGAGCAGCTAATCCTTTTAGGAATGGAAAACTTTTTTTTTTTAAGAATGTGGAAAACATCCACCTGATTCTAAATTAGGGCCTTTAAAACCTCAAGTCCCTACTAGGGACATTAAAACAGCTCTCTTCCTTTCATTTGTATAGTACCTTCCTGTCTCCTCTTTTCTCTGGAAAATCTGAAAAACTTTAGAGTTCATCTTGCCTATACAGAGGGAAACCCTGCCCAGAGAGATTAGGTGGCCTATTAAAAGTGACCATCTCAGGCCAGGTGTGGTGGCTAATGCCTGTAATCCTGACATTCTGGCAGGCCGAGGCAGGTGGATTGCCTGGGCTCACAAGTTTGAGACCAGCCTGAGCCTGAGCCAGAGCAAGATCTTTCTTCTAAAGATAACCAGGCAAGTGGTTATTGGGGTAGGTGCTTGTAGTCCCACCTAGTTGGGAGATTGAGGCAAGAGAATCACTGGAGCCCAAGAGTTTGAGGTTGGTGTGAATTGTGATGCTATGGCACTCTACTAAGGGCTACAAAGTGAGCTGTATCTCCAAAAAAAAAAAAAAAAGAAAGTGACACAGTGAAGGCAAAGTTGGTACTCGAACCCATGGCTCCAATCTTCTTATTCTAGTGAGTTCTGCTGCTGCCTCACCTGCTTCTCAACAGATGCTATGGTTGCATGTACCCAGTTGCCAAAATGGTTTGAACAATTAACCCATGATTTGGTTGCCATGCAGAAAGTGAGCTGACAGGAGAGATGGAGCAAACAGTTGCTATTTTAGGGGGTTGTTTTTCTTTCAGTTATAACTGGCTCTTCGTGGTTAGGCAGGCTGGCGCAGGCTGGGTGGAGGATCACAAACCCCACAGTCGTGTTGCTCTTACATTTCTGACTGTCTGTGTAACTGGGCTGAACAAGGCACTGTCTTTCCGTGGATCACAGGTTGGAATAATTTCTACTTTTAGGCAGTTTTACAGGACTCTGGGGGGAGGATTAGGAAGTCTATAAAGAAACCTAGGAAAAATTGGTATATAAATAGTAATTTGGGGAGTTTCTTTTTTTCTTTTTTTTTTTTTTAATTTTGAGGCAGAATCTCATGCTGTCGCCCTGGGTAGAGTAACATGGCATCATAGCTCACAGCAACCTCAAACTCCTGACCTCAAGAGATCCTCTTGCCTCAGCCTCCTGAGTAGATAGGACTATAGTCACTTGCCATAATGCCTGGCTAGTTTTCCTATTTTTAGGGTCTCACTCCTGTTCAGGCTGGCCTCAAACTCCTGAGCTCAGGTGATCTACTTTTTTTTGGCCTGAAAATGTGTATACCCATGTAACTACCACCTAAGATACATTTATAGCACCCTGGCAGTCTTGATGGTTTTTTAGCAGCTTAGGACTGGAGAAGAGAGCAGTATTTATTTATTCTGGCCCCTTTTACTTTTTTTTTTTTTTTTTGTAGAGACAGAGTCTCACTTTATCGCCCTGGGTAGAGTGCCGTGGCGTCACACTGCTCACAGCAGCCTCCAGCTCTTGGGCTTAAGCTATTCTCTTGCCTCAGCCTCCCTAGTAGCTGGGACTACAGGCGCCCGCCACAGCGCCCGGCTATTTTTTTTGTTTTGCAGTTCGGCCGAGGTCGGGCTTGAACCCGCCACCTTCGGTATATGGGGCCGGCGCCCTACTCGCTGAGCCACAGGAGCCTCCCAAGAGATTTGTTCTTTATAAAAGAGAATCCCTAAAATTTAACGTATGAGGAACTAAGGTGCGACGGCCCTCCCCTTCCCGCTGGTGGTCCAGCGTCCGCCTTTCCTCTTAAATTGAGTTCATGTACTCAAGCAGGAAAAAAAAAAACAAACTGTGTGTTTTTAAATCTGTGGTTTTATTTTCATAATTGTAAAGATAGATATAATAATATCAGAAAACCATTTCCACCTTGTAAGTTTTCAGTATTAGTTTTCTGTTGTTATTAGTAATAGCAGCAGCAGTAGGCTTCATGATATTAGTATTAATCAGATTGTGGCATGAATGACCAAACTTTTTTTAAAAAAGGGAAAGAATTAAGATTCCAAGGAGTTGAGCGAAGTGCTCATAATTATGAAAGAAGACACTGGCATATCTGGGCTAAAAATTGATGAACAAAAGCTGACTCCTGCTTTCTATGTTTTAAACAATGAATTCTAACAGAAGAACTCTTAATCATTACCAGCATAATGATATCCTTAACAATACAGTTAATTGCAAAATAACTTCCATGTGTTGTGTGCATAGCTGTTCATCCACAGGGCAAGATTTACACCATTTCTTTCAGCTTTAAGTCTCTATCATTTGTTACTTCATTCATTCCACAGGGCAAGATTTACACCATTTCTTTTAGCTTTAAGTCTCTATCATTTGTTACTTCATTCATTCATGGAGCAGATATTTCCCATGGCTGTAAGCTATTTTAGGCACTCAGCTAAGTACTGGAAACACGTCTCTGGCCCTCACACAGGAAAGCCAACACCTTTAATATTTGGTTCCTATGAAATGTTTCTCACTTTCTGTTTCGTCTTATTGCCATCTTCTTAAAAGTATCCCCAAGTGCTTATGACAATTGACCTGCTTCATTCATTTATTTATTCAGTCATTTGTTCAGTAACTTTTTTTTTTTTTTTTTGCAGTTTTTGGCCGGGGCTGGGTTTGAATCCACTACCTCTGGCATATGGGGCCAGCACCCCACTCCATTGAGCCACAGGTGCCGCCCCTGTTCAGTAACTAGTCATAGGGATAAAGTGAAGAACGAGGCAAGCACAGTCCCTGTCTCTCTAGTGTACTTTAAATTTTATGCTAGATTAGAAACAAACAAACATAAAATAATTACAAATTGTGGCCAACATGATGAAAGACACAAATCAGAGACATAATAACAGGGGGACCAAGTTTAGAGAGGATGCTGAGAAAGGCCGTTGGGGAGGTGACATTTATTCTGGAATCTGGAGGATGAAAAAGAACCAGCTAAGTGAAGAGTGTAAAATCATTTTAGTCAAATAGCTGAGCATAAAGGCCTGGAGGCAGGAAAGAGCTGGGAGTTTTACTAAGCACAAAAAAAGACATGATCTGATTTGATTTTTAAGAATACAGTTTTGGCTTTTGAGATAGAATGTGTTGGAGATGGATGAGAATTAAACTTGAAAATTATTGCATGGTTAAGAGATAGTTTCATTAGCCCAAGTAAGAGATGATGATGGTTGGATGGCAGCAATGGGAAGGGAGAGGAGCTAGAAGATGAAGGATAGATTTGGAGGCAGAAACCATAAAATTGCCTGTTGGATTTAAAATGGCAAGAAAATGAAATTAGCAATCCAGAAAAATTTCCCAATTCCTGTTTTGAGAAATTAGATGATCACTGTTTTTATTGACTGAATTGGAATGTCCTGGGTATTAGAAAGCGGGTTTGGGGGGAGAAAATACTGAGGAAGAAAACATCTTAAAGGCATCCCTTGTATTCTTAACTTGGAAATTAAATCTCATATATATGGAAGTGGGACAAGCACAGTCTCTCACTTGATTCCATGGGGTGTCCCTGAAATCATATATAGGGAAAATGGGAAATCATGGCTAAGTGTGCCTCCAGTTACAAAATATTCATTACAAAATTTTACAAAGAGGTGGACAACACATAGGGAATATTTTGTAAATTCTTTGTAAAATTTCTTAATGAATATTGTGTAAATATTTAGCTACGATTTCCAATTTTCCTGTTTGGTGACTTTTGGGACCTCCATACAAGTAAGATGTATGACGTGAAGGAGTCTCTGGTACTCTGGGATAACGTCCTCACAGAGGACGTCTTAGTTAGGGTGGCGTGGATTCCACATACTCATCTCATGCTTACATCTCCCATGTACATCCTGGCGAGGGATCACACAGCCTCTGATAAAATAACCGTAGTTATAGACAGTGTAAATTACAAAAACATCGAATTGTTCGGTGAGGCAGTTTTCCAAGGACTTAACAAAAACAAGATCTACTTATCAAACATTTCTTCTAATGATAAGCTGGAATCTGTTCTTGAGTCCACCAATTTTTAATTTGATCTGTGGTATGCCCCCTGATCGCTGCAGAACAAAGTCCCAAGAGAGTACAGAAGGGGATCGTCAGGGTGAAGGAGGTTTCCTTTTTCTCACTCTGGCTTATTCACGCTCTTAATATTGTAGGATTTTTTTCTCTTTGGTTAGCAACAAGATAGGGTAAAATGACCTTTGAATGTCTTTGTACCGCTAAACTTCTACAGTTCCGAAATTTGTTATCTTCACTTTTAAACAAAGGAATATGTTTAAGCTATGAGAGAATGAAACTGGTGAAGTACTTAAATGATCCAACTCACCATTTCCTATGTAGGGAATTTTATGTAACAGTGAATGGAATTCTTGGTCTTTTTAAAGAACGGAAGTGCCATTCAGTTCTATATTATTTTTATTTTTTTCCTATGTCCAGTTTGAACATATTGTCTACTACGACCCATTATATAAAATATCTTTTTTTTTTTTTTTTTGCAGTTTTTGGCCAGCGCTGGGTTTGAACCTGCCATCTCCGGTATATAGGGCCGGTCCCCTACTCCTTTGAGCCATAGGCACTGCCCTAAAATATATGTTTTTTAAGAATCCATGTGATGAACACTTTGCTGAGTTCTAAGAAAAGTTTATCTCTGCCAACAAATATGTATATTTCTTATACCTGTCACAATCGCCATGCCCTAGTTAGTGCTATCTTAGGAGAACTACTGATAGAGAAGGGAGAGGTTAGAAGTAAGGCCAGGGAATCACAGGATGAAGGTCAGAGAAACAAATGACTTTCCGCTTGCCCACTCCTCTACTCCCTCTCCTACTTCAGCAAGAACCAAGGAGACCTAGGATAAAGGATCCCCATAAACACAGCCTGGTGTCCGCAGACTAACAAGGCAACCCCAGACTAATAGCTTAATTTATGCCACTCACGTGGAATCTTAAAGAGGACAGAATAACTCCACAAGACCCCTTCTCCCCACACTATTTGCTGGTGTTGGATATGTACGGAGTTAATCTTCATTGGTGGAGAGCCAGGGTACGACTGAGCCTGCAGGGGGCTCCTTTCATCACCAGTCGGTGGAGTGGAACCCCAGCAGCAATGCAACGTGTTTCCCTTTTTCACTTTACTGCTAGGACACTCAAAGTACAAATCCTATAAGCCAGTCAAGTTAAGTGCCCAGTAACACTCATGCCTTTATTCTGAATAGTCGTATTTTATTTTGCAATTAATCCTAACTACCTCTTAATGAATCTGCTGCATTAATTGATGTTCTAAAAATATATAGAAAGGAATCTAAATTAATACGTATGTGCTTAATGAATCTAATATCATTATTTCAATTTGGCTAAATTATCTTAGTAATGAAGTGATAATGGGTATATGAGACATACGTTCACTCACCCTGGGCTCCTTAGAGAAGAACTGTTTTCCTACAGTTAACACAAAATCACACAGGGTTTGGGTGCTGATAATACAGGCTCAGAGATGTCCTTTGAGATGGTTTTCTGCAGCTTCCATGGTAATAGAAAGACCTTGGGCTTTGGGGTTAGCCAGACACAGATTTCATGGCCCAGCTCTGACCCACCATTGACCAGTGTGTGATCGTGGTCAAGTCATTTAACTCTATTGAGCCGTGGTTTCCGCACTGGTAGAAATGCGTCTGATAATTCATCTCTCACAAATCAGTGGAGAGAATTTAGCACAGTGACTATATCCAAGGATCTAGCATGATCACAGTCTTCAAATAACTCAGAAAGAGAGCTCTCTCCATTTCCCCTTTTCTTCCAAATGCAAAAATTAGCATTTGGGGTTATTGAGTAGAGTGCCAAACATATAGGCCACCAGACTTTGGCTCCCTCTGTTATTTTAACATCAGCGCTTGCATCTGTTTGCATTAGGAGCATAAACATTACACCAAGGAAATGCATCAGCTATCGGCCCTTTTGTACCTCACAATATTAAAAAACTCATTGGGATGATGTCAAGATATCTTTTGAGAACTGTTGTTTTTGGTTCACTCACATAATGTAGAGACCCTCGGTCTACATGGGAAGATGTGGTTTATTGACACAAGTTTTCTTGATGGGTTTGGGCTCAAGCTGAGTATCCATAAATTACCAGGCAGTATTTCAAAGTCTTGATATTTAAATTTCTACAAAAGCTGTACTCACCCACTACCTTCTTTAAAAATGAAACCTGGAATTGTTGTTTAAATGAAGAAACAATGTTTATAAAAGGCCCACAGACAAGACTTCAGGAGGTAACTCTGCGCTCTGGGCTGCTGTGGTTAATCTAGGCCAGTACACTGCTCTGAGTAGTTGACAAATTCCACTGTTGCTTCTTTTTTTCCCCCTTTCCATGAAGTTTAAAATAAACAATTAACCTATTTCCAACACAGTGTTTGGTATTGATTTAATTTAGCATGTGTTATTCATCTGCATGCCTCACAACGGTTGCTTAATTGTCTAAATCTTCCCGTGTAGAGTGCTGCCTATGGAATCTCTTTCCACAGAACACTCTTAGCAGAGTGTGGCTTACTATTTCCATAACATCTGTCTTTTCTACTAAAGAGCAGATTAACAATTATGCTTCTTTTAAAGGTACATGCGTGTGAGTGTGTTTGTGTGTGTGTGTAGGGAGGGTTAAGCAAGATAATTTGCTTCTTGTACAATTGCTTTCTGGTACAACACTTTTCAGTCCTATCACCAGGTCAGAAATTTGCTTGTACCTATAAGGCAGCTGGCAGGATTGCCCTCTTCCTTTGCCTTATTATGCCACAGAAGGCAACATTGTTTGCATGAAACATGATTGTCTGCAAAAGAGACAACATATGCAACCCCCTTCTCTTGTTCCCACTCTCCATCTCTCTCTCTCTCTCTCTCTCACACACACACACACACACACACACACGCATGCACACATGCACACAAAGCCCCTTTCAATTGTGTTAAGCAGTAAAGCAGAAGGATTTTTAAAATTAGTGTTTTGTTTTGGCAATGGTTGCTGATGTGTTCATGTAATACAGTTTTAATCAAATCCCCAAAGCTGAAGACCTTTCAGCGTATCTTAGGCTGCACTGTGCAGGGCTTATTCCACTTGAAGTGGCCACCAGGGAGGTACAATTAGCTGTTCCCATGGAGAAGTTTGTTATAGTAATAAATAATAAGTAGCATAGGTAGCAATGGAATCAATTAAAGATATTTTTGACCATCTAATGGTTTGTGGGCATGCTAAATAATTGACAACAAGTTTTTGACTCTGTTTTCTATCTTCATGCCTTCTTGTAACTAAACGTTGGCCATGCGCATAGGACAGTGTCTGAGGTCACTACTTTTTCTTTCTTAAAGCCACATTGCCAAGGGTACTCTGTGAAAGACAGTTGCAGCTCTTACATAACCAAGCTGATTTTGAGAGGGTTAAAACTCTGCTGTAAATATTTGCTCCAGGCGGAAATCTAACATATGAAGCAGGAGAACAAATTGTGTTATCAGTTTCAAAAACAATCTGTTTCGCCATTCATTTATTTATTTTTTAAACCAGTGTAAAACGGAACAATAGAAGTTGACTGCCTGAGAGGGCTTTGTGCTTTGTCTCTGGGTTCCAACTGCTTTGATGTTGAAATGGAAATTTGGCAAGTGAGACATCGGTAAAGTGCTCTAAATGCTTTTGGCATCTTGACAGAGGAAAAAAAAATTCAAAATGGTCAATCTACCTTGGTTCAAAATTAGCGAGTGTGTATTCATGAACTGCTTTATAAATACAATTTCAGAAGGATCTAGGATGGATGGGCCTGGTGCGCGTATCTGGGGAGGAATTGATATGCCACACACCAACTAAAGCAGGTCAGTGATCCACGAGCTTAGCAAGATTTACACGAAAAGACGCAATTGTTCCTTCGAAGTTATTGGATAAGTGACATATGATCTCAATGCCAATGTGGGTATCAATGGGAATTAGTCAGACAAAAATTTGGGCCAAACGAAGCTTAAATCACAGTTATCATCAGTTGATGAGGAAAAGTAGTTTTATTTGATGATCCATTTTACAATTGTCTTCATAATTGTCAAAATCCAATCTGTGGATTAGTTTACCTTAAACCAAAATGCTTCTACTCCTTCCCGAGGGTGTCTAGGAAGTCAGTCTGAGCAGTGTGTTATACAAAAGCAACAGATTCTGCTTCTGTGGGCTGCTAGCACGGGTGACATTTCCAAGTCCATGTTGATTACACTCCAGGTCAAATGTGTTTAAAGTAATAATACTTTGTACCTTAGCTGGGGTTGGCAAACTTCAGGACTGTGGACCACTGCCTGTTTTTGTAAGTAACGTTTTGGTGAAACATAGTGAGGTTTGCTTGTTTATGTATTTTCTATGGCTACTGTATGTGTAATGGCAGCATTGAGTGGCTGCCACAGAGATGGTATGTATGACCCACAAAGCTAAAAGTGCTTACTACCTGGTCCTTTGCAAAAATAAATCTGCCAGTTCTGGACTTAATAGAATTCTTTAATCTGATAATTTAAAATTTACCAATTATCCTCACCATATTCCTCTGAGAGGACATTTTTTTTGTTTCATTCTTCCCATGATTGTTTTATGGTTCTGACTGTATGGGAAGGAATTGGAGAATGAATAGATGATTAAATAGGATAGTAAAATGATTCATACTTTTTTTTTTTTCCTGACCATAACTATTGATCAAGACTGTCACCAATTATTGACGTGACCGACAGAGAGATGCCTTTTGTTGGAAGGATTTGGACAATTGCCTCAACTTAGTGGATGAATCACAGGTGAGAAGATTCATTGGAAGTTTATCAAGATGATGACAAACTCCAAAGGGTGAAAGTAGAGATCAAACTAGGAGCAAAACCACAGAGTGAAAAAAGGAGATTGGCTCCAGAATTTAGAGGGTGGGAGATAACATACAGGAACAAAGCAAACCGCTCTCCAGGAATTGCCCAAGTGCCAAGTAGTGGCTGGTATTTCTTCACATTGGACAGAGTCTCTGTAAGGGTCATCCTGTGAAGAAAGGACAATTTCTGCACTTCCACAGGAGCTGTAACCTGTGGGGAAATTTGGCTAGTTCCTTTCTTTGCTACTGCAGACGGGGATGAGCTGTAGAGGGCATGAGACATAGATGATGGTTTCGAGCCAGGAAATCCCCCCACTCCCACCCACATGCTGTCCACAAATTGACATACCCATATTTCTACTGAGTGAGTGGACTTAGAGTCCTGAATGGTATAATATGTTCTAGAATTGTCTCATTTGACAATTTCTACATGGTTTCTAACTAGGCAGGAATTATTAACAGTGAATGTGACCTGGGGTTAGGATTTCTATACTCAGAGAGGGACTATTTTATTGGTATTGTTTTTTTTGTATGGAAAGTTACCTAAAAAAAGAATTAAGTTACTTAAAAGTTACTTAAAAAAAGAATTAAGTGAAGAGAATGGATCGAATGAGTTGATCCTTACCTTCTCTAGATGCAAAAAGCTGAAGGCCCCTGTGTGCCATGGTCCAGCCCCTCTGGACTTCTTGTTAGTCCTTCAAAGTCACCGTCTCCTTCCCCTCTACCACAGGGCTTTCTTCCATTTTTGTCCAGTTGACTCCTCTCTCTTTTTGTTTTGCCTCAGTTCCCTCTTTCCTCTTTCTCTCACTCCCCTGGTTTTTATTTTTTTATCCTTCTTTCCTACTGTCAAAACCTTAGGCCTATCAAAGGCATTCCTAAGCACTCTTTTTTTTTTTGCAGTTTTTGGCTGAGGCTGAGTTTGAACCTGCCACCTCTGGCATGTGGAGCCGGCACCCTACTCATTTGCGCCACAGGCACCGCCATCTAAGCACTCTTTATTCTGACAATGACTTGCTCTTTATTTACTGAAAATGGTATAACTTCCTATTCTACTTCTTCCCAGTCAAGACAATGCTTTTCAACCACCTGAAATGCTAGCAAACTCATATTTAGATTTTATGTAAACATTTAAGGTTTTTATTTTTATTGTAGAAAGGGCTAATTAAGTGAGATTTGGGAGAAAATGTTGACACATCCGATCTTTATTTTTTCAAATGTTTTATTAAGAAGCAATATGTAACACAAACGAGAGTGTAGCCCTCCAAAATCATCATCCCTACTCAGTGTTCTAGAAGATTAGGTAAAATGATTAACTGAAGGAATCACGATGAGCAAAGCAAAATAGGTGTTTGTTTAGAAGTTGTTTTGCTTTGTTGTTAGCTAAAGAACTCAGAGGTATGTTTGTCAAAATACCCTCTTAAGGCCTTTCCATAAAGCAGTATTTAATCTCTAAAATTAAAGTTTGAAGAAAGAAAAATTGTTTTTGAGTATTAAGATAAATTTGAAGTTGACATTATCTTTGATCATGCCATTTAATTTTTGAGAAACTGTGGTACCTACTAATTCATACGTATACACCTTCAGCTAATATAGTGAAGATGACCATCCTGGAAGAATAGGGGCATAGATTTTTCTCCTTCAGGATGCTCGGTTTTCACTATATTTCTATAGTTGTCATGTCTTTTTTGTGACACACTGGGAGCAGGTGTGTTGAGGGTACAGCTTCAATAACCACCCAATTCTGACCAGTCACATGGTCAAGGAGAGCCCTGTCCTGTTTCACTCTGTCCTCTGTCCCCCTGCTCTGGTTCTTGACGCCCCACTACCTGCCCCACATCTGCCCCTCAGCTTTCCCTATGCAGTTTCCTTTCACATTATCTCCTAGTAACATGAAAAAAGGACACTTATTCAAACACATCTTATACCTTTTCACATTCTTTTCCATTTTCCAAAAGCATTCCTCTCTCTCTTAGTAATTCTTTAAAGTCACGCTTAGCCCTCTTTATAAGCCCACCTAAGTGTCCTACTTCTGGTGATGTTATTTACTCTTTCCTCTAAGCTACTTCAGCACCTGATTTACATTTCTTATGTTATATGGATCATACAGTTGAAAAACTACTTGGTAATGTTTATCTACCCAAAGGTCAGGTGCCATGACTTGCCTTTATCCCTAATACCTAATTTAGGAAGCAGCATAGAACACAGATCCCGGGTATGTGATGAGCTGAACTGATGAATAGATGCAAACAAAATTACTTGGTTTCTGAGAGATCAAACATGAAGCCTGGACCTTCTTTCCAAACAGTGTAAATCAACCTATTGTGGACATCTTAAAATTTCAATAAAGTTTGTCATTAGTTTGGTAAGAATTCTGTTAGCTCCTTCTATAAAATCGACCGTTGGGATAAGATTATTGGAGGTGGTGATCAGGGTAAAGTTTAATTTTTTAAATGGCTGACTTGCAATGTTTTGGGACCGTAGGTATAATCTAGTATCTGCAAAACCGACAAATACACACAAGCCCCTCCTTCTAATGAGTCACCTGAATGCAAAATCAACTGTAATTCAAGAAACCAAAAACACCAAAAGGGGTGAGCTTTGTCAGACTGGACCAACTTGTTTTACCTGTTCCAAACAAAAAACAGGCCAGATAAAGTCCAGGGAACAGGACTTACGCCTTGGGTTACAAGGAGTATTCTGTGTCTCCCCCTGCTGGTTGGTGGAATAACTAAATGGATCAACCCCCAGGGGTCTGAATGGTCATGACTTCCTAGCAGATTTGGAACATCTGATCATCTAACCACTGGGAACTTTTAATAAGAAAGGTTGATAAAGAGTCCACATCAGGATATTTTTTCTCATCTAACCTTCTAGCTCTAGTTAATTAGTATTCTGCATTTCTTAACAATTCTAACTTCACATCCCATTGACATAAACCATTAAGAAACCTATTTCTTGCATATTTTAATTCTAGGCTAGCACTACATTTTGATTAGATTAAAATGATTTAAAAACATTTTCTTTGAAAATAATCTGAAGTGTTACCACAACGGATGCCATTTCCTCTAGTCATCAAAGGACTGTTTTAGTGTACCAGTAAATCTAAAAATATGGGAAAAAATAGTTATTTTTATAAAGAGCAACACTAGATAAGATAAGCACACAGAAAATTTGGGGAAAAAAGAACTACCCTAAATTTGTTTAACCCATTACCATTATTTGGTGATTCTATATCAGAAAGATTCAAATACTCAGGGAGTTTGAAAAAGCCTTCCGGCTTGGCGCCTGTGGCTCAACGGGCTAAGGCACCAGCCACGTACACCTGAGCTGGCGGGTTCGAATCCAACCCGGCCGGCCAAACAACAATGACGGCTGCAACCAAATAAAAAATGGCCGGGTGTTGTGGCAGGCGCCTGTAGTCCCAGCTACTTGGGAGGCAGAGGCAAGAGACTCGCTTGAGCCCAGGAATTGGAGGTTACTGTGAGCTGTGATGCTACAGCACTCTATCCAGGGCGACAGCTTAAGGCTCTGTCTAAAAAAAAAAAGCCTTTCGTTGTGACTATTCATGACAAGACTGAGACAAGTGAAGAGCCTTCAAAGAATATATTGTATGATATGATTTACAAACCAAAAAATGTTCTCATTTGGTGGTAACAGCTAAAAATTCCAGGCCTTGCCATTGTCAGCTACAAAGTGAAGACTATATAATGAATATTATAATAAGAGCATTAGAAGAACAAGTAAAAAATAGAAGGAGAGGTTTGATTTGAGAAGCAACAGTGATGAATCCAGTTATCCATGCAATGGTGAGAAAAGAAAAATAACATAAAAAAAAGAACAAAGAAAAAGAGAAAAGAAAATAAACTATTGTAAGGACAGTGGTTTTTGAACAGTATCAAGAACACACAAGTGGGTATACTGTAAAATTCTACATAGATCTGGTTATGTGTAGAATTAATAGTTCAATGTGCTAATTATGTTTTTCTTACTATGTTAGGGAATAGTGTTAAAACTTTTAAAAAGGGTTCTATTAAAATTGTATAATATTTAATATTTATCCATTCCCAAATATTTATTGAGTGCTGAATTATTTGGGACATATCAGTTCCTCAAACAATTGTAAAATATTGGTAATTTGATGCAGAGATTTATTTCTTGCTTATGCCATAGTCTAATGCTGGTCATTCTGGGACCCTGTTCCTTTTACCTTAAGAAAAAAGGAACTACTATCTTTGCTACTATCTTTAACAAATGGCCTCCAAGTTTGCTGAAGACAGAGATGAGCGTCATTCATGATAGATTTTTATCGAACAAGTTTGGTGTTAGAACAGACTTAAAACTCTTCTGCTCCCATTCCATGGACCAGAAATCAGTCCTATAACTCCAGTCTAACTGCCAGAGGGGTCTGGAAATGTCTTCCTGCTTACCCAAGAAAAGGAACATGAATATTGATTCACAGTAACATTCTCTGTTCGAGGGTTGAATCAGCAGTGATTGGTGGCAGGTGTGGGGTGGGTGGCTAAGTGAAATACATAATAGATTAAATGGTAGTGAATGCTAAGTAGAAAATTAAGTACCCAGGTAGGGTGAGTAGGGAGTGTGGTAGGACTCTGTTACCATTTGAATAAGATAGCTAGAGAAAGGCCTTACTGAGAAGGAGACAGCTGAGAGAGGATCTGAAGGAAGTAAGGGAATGAGTAGATATCTAGGGGAAGAAAATTTCAGACAGAGAATACAGCAAGCCCAAGAGGCAGGAGCATGGCTGGCATTTTAGAGCAGCAGCACAAAAGGCCAGTGTGGCCAGAATGGAGTGAGCTGGTGGGAGTGGAGGGGGTAGTAAGAGATGAGGGCAGGGAGGTAATGGCGAAGGCAGACTTTATACTATTTGTAGATCACTGTGAGGACTTGTTTGTTTGTTTGTTTTAATTAGTGAGACTGGAAGGCTTGGTGTGTTGTAGGAAGAGCATTGACATACATGGACACACATTTTAATGGTATCATTCTAGTTGCTGGATTGAGAATAACATGCCCGGGGCAAGTAGACTAGTTAGGAGGCCATCATAGCAATCCTGGTGAGAGATAATTGGATCAGATTGGTAGCCAAGTAAGTAATAAGGAGTGATTGGATTGTAGACATAGTCTGAAGTGGGGTCAACAAGATTTGTTGATCGATCAGGTGTATGTGGGGAGAAGAATCAAGTACAAGTCCCAGCTTCTGTGCCTTAGCAGACAGATGGGTAGAAGAATATGAGACAAGCAGATTTTTAAAAGGAGAGTGATGGTCTGATCAAAAGCTAAGTTTGTGACACATTACAGTTGAAATGCCTATTAGCTATCTAAGTGGAAATACTGAGAGGTGCTTGAATGCCTCTGGATTAATGCCTCTGGATTTTCATGGAGAGATCCTGATGGAGGTAGAAAATTTTTACTCAGACTCTTCAGATGAGAAGACCAAGGCAATAAGAGAAGAGCTCCCCAGAGCTGAACATTGACCTGCTAAAACATTCCAAGGTTGGATAGACAAGGAAGACTTACTGAAGGAGATGGAAAATTAATGGCTAGTGAGGTAGAAGAAAAACATGGCAGAAGTTAAGGGAAGAAGATGGTTTAGGAAGAAGGGAGTGATCCCAGGTAATAAACGCTGCTGCTAAGTCAGATGAGGAATGAGATTTGACCCTTGAGTGTAGAACATAGAGTTTGTTTGTATTCCTGCAAGGGCTTCTTTTCCCTCAAGTGGTGAGCACAAAACTTGGCTAGAAGGTTGAAAAAGAACGTGAAGAGGTAAATTGGGGATTATAAGAGTGGTCAACACTTGTTTAGCTCTAAAAGGAAGGACAGAAATGAGGAGCTGGCTGGAGTGAAAGTCAGTTTGAAGTTTTCTTTAATTATTTATTTGCTGATGAGAAAGATTCAGTAGATAGGAGTTGTTATATTATAGAGAGGGCAAATTTCTACAGCAATTTTCTTGAGTTTACAAGAGCAAAAGGGACCAACTGCATGAAAGAAGAGGGGATTTTCCCAAAAGAAGGAATGTTACCACAGTAACAGGGAAGAAGTTACATGGCAGAGTTACATGACATAGATGCGGGTAGGGGCTGGGGGTGGGGTAGGAATGTGTGCACTTCGCATCTGATTACCTCTATTTCCTCTGGAAAGTGGAAGAGAGAGCAAGGGAGGAACAGTTAGATATTTAAAGAAAGAAGAAAAGGTAGGAAATGATCTAGGAACACAGGAGAGTAACTAGATGGGGGACATGATTGTCTGGCCACTTGAAGGGCTCTCCTGTGGAGAGTGAACAGGAATTTAAAGTGAGGCGAGTCGGCAGTTCTGGGTCTATTTCCAGATTCGTTTAGTTGCACAGGTGCAGGTGAGGCTAAGTGGAGAGTAAGGTTTGGTCAGAGTTGCACTTCACAAGTGAGTAGGTTAAAAAGAGAGCAATGGGGGCACATAGAAAGAAGTGATTATACTGATTGGTTACAGAAATGTAGCTGAATCAGAAGTAGAGTGAGGTCATAAAGAATTAAAACTCAGAAAGGTAAGATCAATGGAATATAGAAACTGGTTCTGAGATGGGGTATTACAGGCTATAAACAGATCGAGTTGAAACAGGATGGGTTGAAAATAGATATAGATGGATGAATTAAGAAGAGGTTACCATTTTTGGTAACAACAAGGTCTAAGGCATGACTGCAAGAGGCATGATTTCTGAAATAGTGACAAGAGTTCCAGAATATGAAAATGCAGGGATTTGGAACTGTCATCAGTATGGACATTGAAATCACCAAGAATTATGATAGGAGTAGTTTTGTAAAAAATGACATTGTGTCATGAACTAAAATCTTCAAAGAACTGGAGAAGGATGGCTATTAGATGCCTGAGAAAGAGATGATGTTCAG
The DNA here is from genome assembly GCA_963573935.1 of Arctocebus calabarensis. NCBI lineage: Eukaryota > Metazoa > Chordata > Mammalia > Primates > Lorisidae > Arctocebus > Arctocebus calabarensis. The sequence goes on along the minus strand of CAUYON010097947.1, from coordinate 26,511 downwards.
TAGTGTGATCTGAGGACAAGGGATTCGGCTTTGGACAGTGTCCAGAGGTGGGAGAGAGAGAGGTCTGATATGGTAGCAAGGATCGAAGAAGATCCCTCCCTCATAGGCAACCAGGTGGTATACTGGGAGTAGGAAAGAAAAGGGTGCTGCAGAACTGGTGTCCCTAAGAGAGAGACTGGTTTCAGTTTGAAATACAGGATAAATGAGAGGAGGGCGAGGATTTTGGAGATTTTGCTGCTGTGCCACCATGAGTTCCAAAGGACCTGAGGAAAAGGCTTAGGCCATCAAGAGAAGTCAGAGTTGTGTTCAGAAAAGGGTTTACACAGGGCTGTAAGCAGATTACAGGGTGAGCATGTAGGACATCCTGTGGATCTGAACTTAAAATAAACAGTGGATACGTCTTTATTTCTACTCAGCCCCTGCTTACCACCGTCCTGCCCACATCCCTGTCCCTGGCTATCTCCTAACCTGTTCTTCACCTCTATAGTTTCATTACTTTGAGAAGGTTATATAAATGGGATCACACAACATGTAGTCTTTTATGATTGACATTTTCACTAAACATAATGCCCTAAAGTCCATCCACGTTGTTGCATGAATTAATCATCCACTTCTTTTACGATCATTCCATTGTATGAAGAGCCAGAGTTTGACCAGCCATTTGCCCATCTAACAACAGCTGAGTCGTTTTCAGTATTTTGCTATTACCAATAAAGTTGTCGTAAATATTTCATACACAAGATTGTTTTTGTCATTTTAGCTAGGCACGGTCGCTCACACCTGTAATCCTTGTACTCTGGGCGGTCGAGGTGAGTGGATTGCCTGAGTTCACAAGTTCAAGACCAGCCTCAGCAACAGCAAGACCTCATCTCTAAAAATAGCCAGGTGTTCTGGCAGGCACCTGTTGTCCCAGCTACTGGAAAGGCTGAGGCAAGAGTATCACTTGAGCCCAGGAGTTTGAAGTTGCTGTGAGCTGTGTGACACCACGGCACTCTACCAAGGGCGACAAAGTGAGACTCTGTCTTAAAAAAAAAAAAAACAAAGAAAGAAAAGAAAAAAGTTAGTTTTGTTCTAAGCTTTCTTGGAATCATAGGTTTGTATTTTGTGGTATTCTTTTGCCTAACTAAAAATAAATAAATATCTAATTGTTAAAATTTTAAAAATAAGTTTACTCATAAAACTACATTGGGACATAGCCTATGAAATGAAACACACAAATTCTCTCTTTACAATACAGATGATTCTTGCCAATGGGGCTGAAAGAATTAAGCCAGTCACAGAGGTTGAATTCTATTTTTATAAAACACAAATAGCAAAGTTAATCAATACTATCCAACGTCCAGATAGTGGTTATCCTTTAGAAAAGGTGGTGACTGGTTTCTGGGGTGCTGGTAATGTTCCCTTACTTAATTTGGTTGAGGGTTTCATTGGTCTGTTGAGATGGTGGAAATGCATAAGACTGTTCATGTATGAGAGACGCACTTTCCTAAATGTATGTACACGCTAATAAAGCACTTAAAAATGAACTTCAGCAATGTGATTCAAAGGCTTCTCGAATGTGTTCCCTTGTTTTGTTGCTCACAGTGAGCTGGAATTCACAATTCCATTTAAGTTTCAATCATCAATAACATTTTATTTTGTAATGCTCTCAGAGAAAAGGGGAGAGAAGTGTTTCAAGCTTGGTGGCTTGAAGAAACTCTCGCTAATTTACTTATAGTGGTAGCATTGATTTCATCTGTAATACTTTTTTTCCTGTAATCGATCTCACTGTCAAAGCCTAACCTGAGAACAATGGAATGGGTAAGTAGAATTTTTATTTATTAAAAGGGCAACATCTCAGAAATGAAATTACAATTTAGTTGGGATAAATTGTCTTATAACTTCATTTTTTTACATTAAAGCTATAATTGAGGGGTATTATATGCTGTTTATCACTGCAATGAAAATGTAGTCAGAAGGAACTTCTCGAGGCTGTTAAACTGCCTCTTATTAGCATTGAAACTATACTCACAGCCCATTATCTTGGGCTATATTTTTTGGTATAAGGGAATTGCTATCAAAATGTACTTAATCTGAAAGGAATTGGATTATAATTGGAGTCTTTGTGAAAAGGGAGATAAAATTATTTGGTGTTGTCTTATGGCAACACTGTACTGCTAGAATATTAACAGAATGTAGTAGTGGCACTGGAAAAGAACATTGGTTAACATCACTTGGCATTAAATGACTCTTCTGCATTTTTATTCCCAATCAATCTGACTAGCAAAAGATAAAATATTTATCAATTCACCCAATGGGAATGGTTTTTCATCATGCTTTCACCAGATATCACTTGGTATTTCTTCACAAGGAGCATTAGAATTTCTGTTCTTGAAACATAGTAGGTGTTTTGCAAATGTCAGGTCAATTAAATTATGTTGCCAGTAGGTCTGAATAAGAGAGAACAGAATATTCCTTCTCATGGATTGTTTCAATGGCAGCAACATAACATATGTGGGCTGATTATTATCATTTTTATGCTATGACATACCAGTATAATTGCTGCCAGGCACACCTGTCAAAAAAATAAAAAGAAAGAAAGAAAGAAACACTGTCATATAATCTAGGTCAGAGGTTGGAATTTTTTTTTTTTTTTGCAAAGAAGCAAATATATGTTTCTAGCTTTGCAGACCATACTGCCTTTGTCCTGACTCTTCCATCCTAGCATCAAAGTCTCCATAGACACAATGAATGGGTGTGGCTGTGTTCCCGTATAACTGCAAAGCACAGCTGGCTGGATTAAGCCCACAGGCCATAGTTTGCAGAACCCAATCTAGGTGACTGCCTGGCAACTTTGTGATTATAAACAGGCAAGCCAGTTCCATGCACTGAAATCTCATAGCTGTAAGTTGTGTCATAAGCAGGCTATCCAGATGCAAAATACAGCTTTATTTGTTATAATAATAATAATAATACTATATTATTGTAAAAACATAAGATAATTATACATTATAATTTTTTAATTATAATATAATAATAACATATTATTGTCATCAGAAATGAATAGCACTTTATTCTTTTTCTTTGGAGACATTGAAATATAGCGTCTCCTACTCTTAAGTAGGAACATAAAAAGCAAGTCAGTATAATTTCTTAACAAAGAAGGAATCTAAAAGTTTATTTTTTAAATTGCTCCTTCTCTTTTCTTAATATAATATACAGCCCTGGGGTGTGTGTGTGTGTGTGTGTGTGTGTGTGTGTGTGTGTGTGTGTGTGGAGAAGAGCTGAATGAATGTTCGGCCCAAGCTGCAAGTGTTCCTCGATACACCGTGCTTTCCCAGTGTCTCTGAATCAGGTGGACTAAGAGTGGATGGGCCCCTTCCTGACGAATGAGTAATTTGCTGCTTTTCTGAAATGGTAGTCATGACACAATCCTGCCTACACTTTGGAGGGTTGGATAAATCGAAAAATGATTAGACAAGACTTCTTTTGCCAGGAAGGGACTCTTGAAGCTTTTTTGCTGACCCATGGGTTAGAGTTGAAAGTTCACTCAGAAATAAGCCATGGGAAGCTCAGTGCCTATGGCTCAAGCAGCTAAGGCGCCCCCCACATACACTGGAGCTAGCAGTAAATCCAGCCTGGGCCTGCCAAATAACAATGACAACTACAACCAAAAAATAGCTGGGCGTTGTGGCAGGTGTAGTCCCAGCTACTTGGGAAGCTGAGGCAAGAGAATCGCTTAAGCCCCAGAGTCGGAGGTTGCTGTGAGCTGTGACATCACAGCACTCTACCCAGGACAACAACTTGAGACTCTGTGTCAGGAATAAAACAAAAGAAAGAAAAGAAAGAAGCCCTGGGTAGTGTACTTGTGACACCAGTTTGAGACTGGCACAAAGCACATTGAGGCAATACCTTGATCTCACCAAGGGCCAGTTCCTCACTTGAAGAACTGAGAGATAACCCCTCCCTCGCAGGCCCCTCCCCCTCCCCCCGCCACACTTCAGGGTGGACGTGAGTATTAAAAGAGATGAATTCTTTGGAGTGTTGGGTGTCCTCCCCCCAGGGCCATTCTATTACTCATGCACCCCCTCAGACCTTCATTTGGTCGTTAGCACTGCCTTTGTCTGTGACTAGCATCGGATGAACTGCAGGCAGTGAATAAACAATCCCGGACTTCTTTCCCTACCTCCCAATTTGTATTCCTCTTAGCGATCTGACTGACTGACAGCAGAAAACCAAACTCCAACTGAGGTTCAGTGACATCTTCATATCCTCTAGCTGCAAAAACAATCTAGGGCAGCAGTTGCAGTGCAGGCCCCAGTACTTACATTTCCAGTTCTTCTTGACATTTAACACCATCAGAACATACAGCAGAATCCAAGGACAGCTTCTTTAAGGTAAAAATGTGAGTGTTTTTTCATATCTCAGTGTGTTGAATAACCTTTAGATGCAAAGTTAGCACAGCAAACATTGACATAATGCAGGCAGCTCAGTGCAGAGGGCCTAAAAATAAATATAAGAAGATCACATGCTACCAAAAAAAAAAAAAAAAAAAAAAAGGTTTCAGAGTTTAAGCGGAAAAACAGCTTTGAGTCTTGCAGATTCTTGAGGTTCTACTATTACCTCTGATTTCACGGACATGATTGATTGGAATACGTTAAATGTAGTTGTACGTATTATGTAGGTTCTGCATTGCTTATATAAACTTATCAATTTACCTTTCAGCTTATTGTCGTAAATGTTTTCTGGCAGCTGTAAAGTCTGGTTATTTCACCTGAGGCTTCCATTTGTGTGACCTACAAGGCCATGTGATTTTGGAGTCAGAAGTTCTGGATTTGAGTTCTAAATTCACCTTTTTATGGCCCCTTGGATGACCCCTTTTAGCTCATTGGTTTTCTTCTTTGTATAGGTATTAAGACATCCTTTGAGAATGTTCTAATAATCTAATATTCCTGCTAGGTAACATGTTGCTTTTTTTCTTTATTTTTCACCTTGTCTTCTGCCATACGTGGTCCTTGGATGAAGAGGTACAGTCTGGATTATCTCATCCTTGAAAAGGAGGTTTCTTTCCAAGGATGCTTCCTGGTTCTTCAAACACTATTATTTGCTAGCAAACACCCATTCCTTTTTCTTTAATGATAATAATATCTCTAAAAGTTTGGAAAACTTCCTCTCCCTTCTTTTCTGCCTTGTAGTTTAATGAAAGGGACCCAAATTCCAGTTGAGCTGGTGAGTTCAAATCAGTTTAAGCAACTCAGCATAGACTGTGTTCTTGATCACAGTGATTGGTTAAAGAACACTCAAATGTCCTAGTGGCAACCGCCCCTGGGAGAGAGTGAGTCAGGCGTCTTTTCTTTGAGCCTTCAGAGTATATCAGAGCACCTTGGTTTGAGGGTTCAGGTAAAGACTTCCTCTTTCCTGCTGTACACAAAGACACGTGCAAGTATCACTGAGAACTTCTGGAAGTCACTCAGGGCTAGGTACAAAGGTAACTGGGCTCCTGGTGGCATTTTAGGGCTTTAAGTTCAAACTTGGCTTGTGGTCTGTACTGTAGTTACATGAACCAATAAATTTATTTTAGTGCTTAAGCTTTGTGAGTTATACTTTTGTCACTAGCCAAAAAGAGTACAAACCAAAGTACATAGGCCTCTAGAAATATCTCTAATATCTGAATGTGAGGGTGAAAATGAAATAACCTCAGATGAGATTCTAGCTGCTTTTCAAAACGTAATACAATATTCAGAACTTTACTGGCACATTGCTCCTCCTGTATCCTGACATTCCATCCCAAAATTGTAAGTTGATTTCCTGTTCTCTCTTGAAATCTAATACTTTTTGTACTACCCATAAAAAGCCATCAAACTTCCTATCCTATTCTTGATAATACTAAGACTTATCATTTATTTAGTGCCTACTCTGCAAGATACTATACTGATTGATTCATAAGGATGCCTAATGCTAATTAACCTGTTATGTAAGATATTTTATTCTCATTTTAAGATGAGGAGGCTAAGGCTCAGGCCGACTAAGTGACTTCTACAAGATCACAAACTCACATCGTAGGCAAGTGGTGCAGATGTGCTTCAAGTCCAGGCATTCTGGTAGCAGAGTTTGTGCCTTGTCTCTCTGTTGAGCTGAGAGTCAGTTTATGGGCATGTTCTTAGTACATATGGTGAAGTTGGTATGGTCCTTCAGCCTTCTACATTCACTGGACTCAACTAATACTAAGATTTAATGTATTAAATCTTTAATCAGTGCCAAATACTTTGCTGGGTGATGGGTAGACATAACAGTAAATAAGCCAGGCACAGGCTGTTGTCCTGGTGTTTACAGTTTAGTGGAGCATACGCATTAGATGACCTGCAATTATCAGTCCAGGGTGGCAAGAGCTGCCACAGGGAAAGCTGTTCAGTAAGCAGGCAGCTGTGTCACCCAGCCTATCTTAGGGTGTCAGGGGAAACTTCAAGGGTAATGTGAAGCCTATACCATGATGCAATAGAAATTGCTTAGGGGGGGAGATGGGGGAGCATTTCAGGGAGAGGGAAGAAGGTGAACAAAACCCTGGAAAGAGCAAGGCTTTGGGTTCAGAGAACCCAAAAAGTTTTTAAGCACGTAGTAGAAAGTGGCCTCAAAGAGAGGCTGAGGAAGTAATCAGGAGCCAAGCTGCAGAATTCAATCTCATCTTCAGAATGATAACGGGAATTAAACATTCAGGTAAGTGTCTCGATCAGAACTGTTCTTCGGAAAAATCACTTTGGCTGTTCATAAAACTAATGAGAGGAAAGAATGGCTGGGGCCTGGGAGACTGAATAGGAGGCTATGCAATAAGGTGGGGGAAAGGTGGGGTGGTCTTAACCAGGAGGTGGAATGGAGAGAGACGCAGAGAATATGAGACTCCTTTGCAAAGTGCAATTGGCCTGACTTGAAGTTTGAGGAAGGAGAGACAGTGAGAATGACTCTGGGTTATGTGTGTGTTAACTGGGCAAGCACTAACCACACCCACTGGTGTGAGGAAAGCAGGGAGGGGGAAGCAAGGCTGAGGGGAGGGAGATGGGGAAATTAACTCATCCCTTTCCCCTGTCAGGAATTTCTGCACTTTTTTTTTTGCCCCTGTGATGGCAATTGTATTGCTATACTTGCTCCATTGCAAGTAGAACAACATAATCCATTGTCTGACTTGCTCAGAAAATAAAAGTTTAGAAGAACTGCAGCCATGTCAAATACACAAGAGCCCAGAAAGCCCAGAATTCCCCACATATGTGGATTTTCTATGAGACACCCTGGAAAAAAAGACAACTAGATGATATTGAAGATTTAAATGAATATGGGAGGTAAACAATAGATTTCATGTGGTGTTCCCGTAGTGACAGGACAGGACAAGAGCTGTAAGTGGCCACTTCTGTGCCAGTCATTTTCATAGACTTTTAGATTATAAGAAAACTTTCAAAAGAAGCCCACATAAGGAAAAAACTTCTGATGAATTCAAATAATTGGAAGATAACAGTGACATTTTTGAAACGTGTTTGGAGTTAGCCTGTAAAAAATTGAGCTTCCCCCAGCCCAGCATTTGTACTCAGGGAATGATATGCAAATGCTGGGCCCCCCCTAACATTTTCAGGTTTTAGACAAGGAAAACATAAGCATTTGGCTAAGCAAACATAGTGAGTGGTCTCTAAAACACAGTCTTCAGAAAAGTGAAAAGTAAAATAATGATCATAGGGCACATAAGGGCACAATAAGAATCTGCAACAAAGTTACCGACCAGTAATGTTTCCTAAACTCTGGGATTGTTGACGAGTACTTATCTCTCTCCATTCTCCTATCTGTTTTAACTCTTTCTCTGCGGCTTTCTGTTTTGTCCTTGTATATCCCCAGACTACAGCAGGCATGAGAAGTTAGTTATGGCCTACCACCTTAGTCGGTTCTGCCTGGTCTAACAAAATATCTTAGACTGGGTCATTTATAAGTAGCATAAATTCATTGCTGACAGTTTTGAAGACTGGGAATTACAAGATTAAGGCACTAGCAAATGTCGTGTCTGGTGAAGCATCACGCTCAGCTTCAAAACTAATGTCTTTGGAGCAGAGAAAGGAGCAAAAGAGATTCCTCCGGCCAGTTGGATAAGGGCACTAATCCCATCACAAGGGCTGCCCCATCACCAAATCATCTCCTAAGGGCCCCAGCTCTTGGTGCTGTGGTGGTTAGGTTTCATGTAGGAATTTTGGACAGACACAAACGTTCAGATCATGATACTCACTGCTCAATGAACCCAGCTGAAACCTCAGAATCCTTCTCAAGACAATGTACCATGATGTCAGAGGCGATTAGTACAAATCTGTCATGTTGAGTTAATGGTGTTGCTTCTTCCTCCCTGTTTTTCTGTTTCCCCAAGTAATTTGGCATTTCCTCCCACTTTTCCTTTTCTTAACTTCAGCCGTGTTAACTTACTCTGGCCAGGGAGCTGTTATTTAACTGATGGAAACAGAAGCCTCATTCTGTTGCCCAAAGCAAGTCACAAGGGCCAAGTGAGAAGAGACTAGGAAGTTACAAAGAAAAGAGCATAGGCACAGGGAGAGATACAGAATTAGGGTCAACAGTCAAACAAACAAACAAACAAATCTGCTACAAATTTAATCATGACTTTGTTTTGTTGCTAAGAGTTAAATAGTGGGCTGAGATAGATTATAACAGAAAATGTGGTGGGGACAGGTCGGTTTAAATAAGATGGTGAGGGAGGGCTTCTCTGAGAGGTAAGGGCTGAAAGATGAAAGGTAACTTTGCTTGCTGAAGTCTAGTAAGAGTGTTTGAGGCATGGGGGTCTCTGCCAGTACACACAGAATATTTGTGTGAATTACAAAAAATATTCCCTGTCTGAAAAATTTAATTCAGGAGAGCTATGGTTTGGCAAGCAAAGCTAGGGATGTATTTCTATCCCCCTAGGTTGAACTGTCTCAAATAAGGGCACCGACAGGAAAGTGCCATGGTGTGTTATGAGAACTATTTGGAGGCCACTGTGGCTTGCAAGCGTGATCAATTAGGAGTTGTTATTTATATCACAGAATCACCCATTATATCTTAAAGATTAATCCTAAGGGCACAGTAAACATCTAGGTTTGTTAGACCAGCATGGGTCACAGCCTGCGCAAGAGGCATTTAAATTTAAAATGTTAAGAATCGCTGCCCAATAATCAATCAGCAATAAAATCAAAGAGCCTTTGAAAGCAAAATGTACATTCATGAGAATGTATAGATATTTTTTAAACACCATATGTAAGCCATAATAAATATATTAAATATATATACATATATATAATAAATATATTAAATATATATACATATATATAATAAATATATTAAATATATATATGTGGATGTACATATGGGTGCATGTGTATGTGTGTATATGTATGTATGTATACATACATATACACATGTATATATGTGGATATACATGCATGTGTATATGTATGTGTATATATGTTATATAGTATACATACATATACACATGTATATATGTGGATATACATGCGTGTGTATATGTATGTGTATATATGTTATATAGTATACATACATATACACATGTATTTATGCAGCTATACATGTGTATATATGTATGTGTACCTATATTATACATATATTATGGTTTACATATGGTGTTTAATGTAAATAGATTTTTAAACACCATATGTAAACCATAATATATATATACAATATACGTGTACAGATACATATATATATACACACATGTGTATATACAAATATACACGTGTATATATGTGTGTGTACATATATACATATTTATTATGGTTTACATACGGTGTTTGAAAAATGCATCTCTAAGGGGAGTCAGAACTCAAGTTAAGGCAACACATTATATTCACCTGTTTCCTTTCTGTGACTAAAGCACTTCAGAAAGACAAAAGAAAACGAACTTTCTAATAGCGTTTTTGAGATCATGAATGCCATCTCTTCACCTTGTAGTTGTAAATGAGAATCAGGTTGGGTCCCAGCTCCTTCTACTCCATGAAATCTCCGTCAAAGAACATTATTGCCCCCAAGAACTGAGCAGAAACTTCTGGTTCTCCCTTCAATTTCAGAAACGTTTGTCTTTGTGCCACATGAAAAGCAGAAGAGGAGGATGAAAGGGAAGCCTAAATGTTATGATCCCTGCTGAAAGAGACCCAAATCTTGGTTTGGGGGTTCATGAGGGATTCTGAGATTGTGTTCATGACACTTGTGCAAGAAAGAGACAGAGGGGAGGAAAACCAAAAGAACAAACATTAGGCGACATGAGGAATTGAAGTGGAGCATTCTGCAGTGACTGAGCAAGCAGCTGGTGTGTGGCTGGACAGCTTGAATTCTCTGTGGGTAGATTGGATATTTGGATGGAAGGGCATGAGTTGCTTGGCTTGTGCTTTCATTGTGAGCAGCAGGTGTTATAATGGGCAGCCTAGATACCTTTTTTTTTTCTGATAGGCTGGAGAGGAAAGTAGACTTTAGGAAACTAGACTTTTGCCATTGCTACTTTCGTACCAAAACATTTTTTACTATTGTTTCTAATACATCCATTCTGAATCTCATCTGATGGGGTTGGACGGAATTAAACCATTTCACAAAATTGGGCAGAAGTGGCTATTTCAGGAGGGTCACGTTTGCATATTTGAAACCTTGGATACTATTTCAACCTGCGGCTGGAGGCTTTAAAAAGAGCAAGATTCTTTTCAAAGTACTATCATGCCAAAATATTTTTATGGTTTTTGCTTTAACAGAGGGAGAACCTATGTTTATCTGTATTGTCACCTGTGATACTGGTAGATCCATTGCTATTATGGGAGATGCAGGCAGTTATTATTTCATTACATTTACCTGTTACCTTTTGAAGCCTTCCAGTGATTAATGCATATGGACACTAGCTCCAAGTTGTCTGGAACAAGAAAATCCAACAGTTTCAAAGTGATATTCGAAAAAGGAAAGATGGCAGCCTCTCCCACCACTCTTCTTCCCCCCGAGGCCGGTTGTCTACACGGTGACCTCCACTGGGAAACACATTAAGTACCTCATAGTCCAGCTGGCTTTCTGTGGGATGTGCAAGAAAAATGACTGTTTTACTGCACTGACATTTTTTTCCAGAATCAGGTGGGAAGGGTTTTTCTAGTCTGCCTGGTCCCTTCTGAATAAAATGCTCTTTGCGATTGTTGGTGGCATTGCCCATCTACAGTATGAGCCAGGCAAGCCAGCAGAGCATTGCTTGAGCACTAGGACGGAATGTCTCACTGGTTGGGTAATGGTGACAATCTGGGAACAGGCAGTGACTTATGTTGATCAGCATCTCTCCTGCCCAAACTGATGACTGGGAAGCAGGCCCCTTGGCCTGCAGACAGGACAGCATGTTCCCTCACTGGCTGGCTGCAGGGTGGGAAGTGCTGTTAATCTGAGCAGTGCGAGCCCGTTAATCTTGGAATTATCTAAGAAAAGGCAATTGCCTGGCACTTCCTCAGTACACAAAGCAGGAGCTGCTATCACTACTGCCATCAACAAGGTCTAATCAGACATAGGCTTCAGAACAGCTGAATAATGTACACACACATATCTGCTGGTCCTAGAGGTGCCCACTATCTGAGTTCCAGATGAAAGTGGAAATGTGCAGAAATGCACGAAGCCTTTGGGCTGATTATAAACGCTACCCAAGTTATTCTCAAACTTTATTTGGAGAGATTGTTAGAAGACATGTTATTGGGTCCTTCTCTAAGAATTTTGAATCAGTAAGTCCAGATCAGTGTTTAAGCCTTTGAATTTCTAACAAACTCCCGGGAGAGGCTGATGCTGTAAGTGCAGGGACTGTGCGCTGAGTTGCGTTCCTCTGTACTCTGTGGCTGGAGGGTTAGTTTTCCAGGAAGTTTCCACTCTGTCTCTAAATGTTCTGAAACCTTTGGAACTTCTGACTACTGCTCTTTGAGTTCTGATTGGCCCACAGCTTCATATTAAATTTCAAGCTAAGAAAGAGGTACCATTATTAGGGTTGGAGAAAGGGGAGCAGGAGAGAATAGAGACGGAGAGAGAGCGGGTGTGGAGGAGGGGAGAGGGAGAGAGAGAGATGTGTGTAGATGTGTGTGTGTATATAGATATAGATACAGATATAGATATAGATATAGAACAGTGGTTCTCAACCTGTGGGTCATGACCCCTTTGTAACAATGAAAATACATTGCGGCATTAGGAAGGTTGGGACCATTGATATACATAGATATATATGCAGCATATATACTTTATTTTTTTACCAACAAAATAGAGTTTTACAAAGTTCTCCTTTAGGTTCTTAGAAAAAAGAGGTTGAGTTAAATAAGTGTGATGATAGACTCCTACCCAGGTCCCTGAGGTGCTAAACAGATCCCCCCCTTTGCATTTACATCCCCAACAAATGTTGATGATTTTGAGATGATCCCTTGATATTGAAAACAGAGATGTGCATTGATTCCTGCCATGACCAGGCTGTTGGAACATTCGACTGACGTGGTAATAATCATCCCCGTAGTGTTCTCAGGTAACTATTGCGGAATTGCTGGCTCCACACTCAGTTCCCCTCCCCCAATTAGTGTTACTTTCAGCAATACTTAACAGGTTTTGAAAGAAAAATGTTTGAAACCAAAATCAAATATTAATGACCAGGGTTATATATGTAACTACTGTGCAATCCAGATAAATAATTATCTGTAGTCAGGTAAGGTTTCCAAGAGTAGGCAATAAAATTCCTAGATGAGTAAGTTCGATTGTGCTTTCATGCTCTGCATACAGAGAACAAAACGTAACAGATTCCTGTCTGGTCTGAATACGCATTACTCAACGCATTCCTTTGCCTATCTAAATTGTGAACATGTTTTCAAACTTCACAACAAATCGAGAGACACTTGACACGATCAAATATTATTGCATTAGTCAAAATGGGTCCAGTAATTTTCCAGTTACAAACGGCCACTAAAATCCCGGTGGCTTATACTATATGCACAACACCAATCAGCTCTGCTTGTTACGGTCACTCAGGGACCATGTTGATGGACAGTCTATTTTGACGAATGCTGTCTGTCCTGGGTGGAAAGGTTGGAAAAGGGCAAGGTGTAAGGTCTCACAGAAGCAATTAAGTGCTCTGGCTCCAAAGGTAACACGTGTTGCTTCTGACCACAATCATCAAGCCCTCTGACTGACCAAGAAGCAGCCAAAACCTTGCTTACCTTCAAAACAGGAATGAAACAACCTCCTACGAGGGAAACTGGATATTGGTAAACAGATAGAAGGTTCACTTCCCTTACAATCTGCACAATAGTTTGAATATGGAAGGAAAGAGAGAGAAATTCTTTACTTTTCTGTGTAAGTTTGTAGTGTGAATACAGGCCTATTTAGAGCCTTCTTTTAGTGATGGTCAGCACACTTTTTTGAGAATTATCTAAATCATGTTTTTGTCAGTCACTTAAGATAAAGGATTTAGACCAGTGGTTCTCATCCTGTGGGTCGCGACCCACAGGAACTGCATTAAAGGGCCGCGGCATTAGGAAGGTTGAGAACCACTGATTTAGACCAACAGGTTAAACCTCCTGTGCTATTATTAGTCTATAAGATATCATGGGAAGTGCACCACATGGGAATGAGAATATGATCCTAGCCTTGTCTCCACCACCCTGTAACTCTCAATAGATTGCCTCACCACCTCCATATATGAAGTGGTTCAACAAAAAGATCGCCCAGCTTCCTTTCAGTTCCAAGATTCTGTGGTTCTATGAATGATAATCTTCACTTGAGTTTATATGATACTGACAAGAATATGGTGTGGTGGAAAGAAGACGTTGGGATATATGAATGATAATAATGCTGCCTGTATAATGGAACATACATAAGGCTTGTAATGAGTTCCCTGTATTATCACACATACACATATCTCGCTAAAGTTGAATTACTATCCCCAACCATCAAAAATGCTAAGGTTACTGTCTGGTTGGAAGTCGTCTATGCAGTGCTGAGAGGAGCAGAGCAGTAATGATTAATCGTAAGGGACAGTGACTCTGGCTTTTCACCTGCCTGGTCTCAGTAGCTTTCAGGGTCCTGTCTATTTGGATCGATGGTTTGCTAATTACAAACTGTCTTTGGAAGGCTCCAGCATACTCTCTCTGGTGATTCATGCTTTTGCATTGATTTTCACATAAGCTAAGATGCAGTTGTACCATTTAAGCACTTGGAAATTGGTCATCAATGAACTATTTTGGACTTAATAGATTTGATAACACTTGAAGACTCTTTATGTTTTGATTTTTGGATTATGCTACCTAATATATATAATATATATCCTATTTGTCTGTGTTTTAAAAGAACTCCTGGAAGGATGAGCTCTGATTTATGGGTGGGCCTCTCTAATAAAAATTAGTTTGGTTTGGCTACGGCTGCTTATTCCAGTGAACATTTATCTTATACATATCTGAAAGTTTTCCTGCTAGTGAGATTTTAAAGGAATTGTTCTTTTCCTCTACATTGTGATTGGACGTCAGTTACCAAACTGTCAGTTTACACTACGTCAGGTCCTTTGGATCCTAGGTACTAATTCATGAAAAATTGTAGTCAAAAGATTCTCTAGCAGATACCTGGAAGTTAATAATCAGTGGTCTTTAGGATTATTTTGAATACTGGAAAGCAATATGCACACGATTAGCGTGGAGTTTGATCTAGCTGATGAGAGGTTTCTGTCCTAGTACTCTAAGCTCCATGGCTTTCTTTGCATCTTCTCAGGTTATCCCCAAGGCACCTCTGTGGCAGGCTGAGGCTCCAAAGAACACATTTGGGAACTCCTCCAGAAACAATGGTCTTGCAGCTTTGGAACTGCACTTTAGCATGTTGGTCAAGAGCGTGGACTTTGGAGGCCCTTGACTCGAGACCTAGATAGACTTTGAATGCTTCTGTTTTTCATTTGCTATGTCTAACCTCTTTAATCCTGCTTCCTTATATGCAAAATCAAGATAATTATAGCTAACTTAAAAAGCCCTCCTGAGGAGAAAATGAGAGTAAGGAAATTAGTAAGACGCCTTGGCACGTAGTAAGCACACAGTAAATGTTAGCTCTTCTTCCTCCTCTTAATAAGCAATATGCATTACTTATGGCTGCCAATTTTGATAAACTAATAGGAAAACTGATTCTGGTTTGGATAAATCATTGATGTGATAATCTGGTTTTATATCTTAAATTAAAAAAAAAGAATTCATATGCTGGTGGAAAGAGCCTTTTTTGTGCAAATTAGGAGTTACTTACCTGAGTATTGCCAAATCTTTCAGCAGTGGGGGTGTCACTCCTTTTTGGATATTTAAGTAAAAATAAAAATAGTTTTAACTCATCTCATGAATACTTAAACCCCAGTGAGGATTCTCAGGCACTGATCATTTCTCCTAAATAAATTTTATCTTATTTTTGGTTTCTACTCAATCCTCCTAATCCTTCCTGTCTTTCCAGGGCTTGTCTCTTCTCTCTACTTCGATTTCACCCAAACCTCTTGTCTTAGATATTCCTGAAGCATCCCTATGCAAAATGTGAAGATACGAAGATGGTGCAATGCAACAATCTACTTAAAACTGTGCCCAACGCAGCCTTATTCTTTCACATCATCCCTTAAACTCTGTGCTGGTTAGTTTAACATGTCAATCAGGCTACAGAACCCAGCTGTGCAAGCAAATGCTCAGTATTACTGTAGAGGGGTGTAAAAGATGTGGTTGTCATCTGCAGTCAGTGGACTTTCAGCCTTTCTCCTCTGTAATGTGGGTGGGCCTCAGCCACTCAGTTGAAAGTTCTTAACAGCAAAACTGAGATTTCTCTGAAGAAGAAATTCTGCCTCAAGAACGCAACATGAGTTCTTTCCTGAGAGTTTCAGCCTGCCCACCTGGCTGAACATATGATTAGGTAAGCCAATTACTTTAAATCTTTCTATCTATTTGTCCATCTATCCTTCTCTCTTTTTATTATTTATCTGGTTTTATTTCTCTGCAGAACCCTGACTATTGATATAGAGCCTAACTCTACTTGAAATGTCTCACCCCTTCTTTTCTCTAATAAAGCAGGTTTTAGAGGGGGAAACCTGATAACACTAATTCATTAAATTTATTACTATAAATAATACTGGCTACTATTTAATCAACATTGATGTGTGTCAGACATAGTCACTATTCCTATACTTGAGTGCCTCCCTTGGTCCAACCACATCTGTGTGAAGTGGCTATACATCAAGCCATGTGGATTTCAACCAGAAGGTATAGCTTTGAAGGGACCCTTGTAAGGATCTTCTACCCCAAAGCCATCCCCAAGTGGAGTGTTTCAGCACCAGAAACTCTACTTGTTCTTTGGAGCAAAAATGTTTTTTATGAGAACCCTTTGATTAGAGAAAATAACCTGGGAGAGGAGGGTAATAGTCATCCAGATTCTGGAAGACCCAATCATATATCAGTGTTTTCTTGACAGACAGGTAAAAAACAATGGCCTAAATTTTTAATAAGTACAATTTGGAGAATTCTCCCAGGGGGGAGACCTGGATGTAGTTTCTCAGTGGGAGGCCACTGGGCACCTGCAGGATGTGGTCGAAAGAAGAGGCAGAAGAAAGGTGGGAGACTGCCAAAGGAAGCGTCAACTCCTTCACACTTGAATTCGTTCCAATCACACCTGCTCCCTTTAGGGGAAGCCTTTCCATTAAACAATGATTGTGACAACTTGGCAGGCAGACTGAGTTTGGATGCAGGTAGATCAACAAAAGGATTTTTTTCCCTAATAACTATGGCCTTTCCTGAACCGCAAAAGATATTTTCTGCTCTTACCTTCTTTTCTAGGATCTGATAGGAAAGAAAGGGTGATTAGCTTGCAGCCTACTGCTGGTTCCTTCCTCCAGTTTCCTTTGACTTCATCATGTTCTCTCGCTTTCTTAAGAACTTTGTTCTTTCTGTCTTCTCTTTCTGTCATTTCCCAAACTTGGATCTTTCTAGCACACCTAAATCTCCTCCATCTTGACAGAAACTCCCATCCGGCTATCTCTCTTCTTAGCTCACTATGAAGAGTGTCTATACTTTTTGTCTCCACTTCTTCACTTTTCTTAACTCAAAGCAATGTGATTTCTGTACCATTAAATCTCTCCAATCATCCTTTAAAGCAGTTCTGAAAAGCGATGTAATTTTTCAGTCCTGGCCTTCCCTGGCTTACGTTTAGATCTTGGCACTACTGGCTGCAGAGTACTTGACACCACTTCTTTGATTTTCTTGACACTTGCTGATTTTTTCTAAATCTCCCCTTTACTAGTTGCAATTCCCCTTCTCATATCCTAAATGTTGACTTACTCAAAGACTTAGATAGTTCTTATTTTATTTTATTATTTTTGAGACTGAGTGTCACTATGTCACCCTTGATAGAGTGCCATGGCATCCCAGTTTACAGCAACCTCAAACTCTTAGGCTTAAGTGATTCTCTTGCCTCAGTCCCAAGTAGCTGGGACTACAGGCACCCACCACAACACTTGGTTATTTTTTGTTGCAGTTGTTATTGTTGTTTTAGCTGGCCCCAGCTAGGTTTGAACCTGCCAGCCTTGGTGTCTGTGGCTGGCGCTGTAACCACTGTGCTATAGATGTCAAGCCTTATTTATTTATTTATTTTATTCCTTCATTTATTTTTTTTTTGAGACAGAATCTCACCATGTCAGCCTTGCTAGAGTGTTGTGGCATCACAGGTCACAGCAACCTCAAACTCTTAGGCGTAAGAGATTCTCTTGTCTTAGCCTCCCAAGCAACTGGGACTACAGGTGCCTGCCACAATGCCCAGCCCAGCTATTTTTCTGTTGCAGTTGTCATTCTTTATTTAGCAGGCCCAGGCCTGGTTGGAACCTGCCAACCTCGGTGCATGTGGCTGGCACGGTACCCACTGTGCTCCAGGCTCTGAGCTGGCTGAGAGAGTTTTTAAATATGTTTCTATAATTGTGTTTAGTCAAAGCGTTTTCCCACTCATAAGGCATTTGCTGTTACTTCTAGTAAGTCTCTGACTACTGATGAAGATCATTCTCCTGAATTCAATTTCATAAAAACCTCTACCTAATGGACATTTCCACTTGGAAATTTTTATGCCATCTCACCCTTAGAGCAAACTGAAGGCTTCTCCACATTTGCAAACTAGTGCCACTATCTCCAATATCCTTGTTTTTCTCCTAGTCATTGAAGTTACAATCATTAAAGTCCCTTCATCCATACCCGCAGATCCTCGCTAAGTCTTCATAAAGACATTCGCAGTAGATTCTTTCACTTCAGTTACCAGTTACCTGGCCCTCCCCTCCCTCTGATCTGTCCTTCAAACTCATGCCAGGGAGAAACCATGTTTTAATACTCTTTTTTTTTTTTTTTTTTTGCCAGTTATTCTCTCCTCCATAAAGAATGGTTAAAGAATAAAGCCCAATATCCTCTTCCTTATATTCAGGACTCTCTGGCATCCAACCCTAATTTTACTTTCTAAAACTCCATGTTACAGTAACCTGTAATCTTCAGGTGACACATCACTTTGCATTTCTGCCCTCTCCGTGACACCTTTTTTTTACTTGTTTGGGATGCTTTCCTCCCATTCTTTTCTCCTATTGGTCCTTTGTTGACCACCTCAAATTTGGATAGCTGTTTTTCTGCTTCAGTCGCAAGCCCCTCCTTTTCTAAATTTCTGAAACATGATTTAAGCACAAATGTATCTTCTAGTAAATATACTTATGCCAGTGTCCTCCTGTCTTTGCTGAGTAGAACTTAAAATCTTTCACAGTCAGGCAGTAGTTTCCTGACTCATTTGCCCCTGATATCTATTAATAAAAGAATATTGCTTGCTGCCAATGTCATGAGTCTTCAATATCCCTATCTTCTACAACAAAAAGGAAACAGTATAATATAGTGATTAATAGTTGGGTTTGTACTTCGACTTTGCCATGTACTAGCTGTGACCTTGGTCACATTATTCCAACTTGCTATGTCTTACCTGAAAAATGCAGAAACTAATAGTACTTGCCTCAAATGAATATAAGAATAAAAAAAGATAATATATGTAAAGTATTCAACATACTGCCTGGCACTTATTGAGGCAATAAATGTTAGCGATTACATAGTCGGTGCTCAATACATATCTGATGAAAGACTGAATTAGCATTATAGTGCTGGATTAGAAAATTATACACTTTATAATTTTACCATGTTCTGTAAGTCCTAGTGTTACATTAGTTTATCAAAACTTGAAAGACTGAGATGAATTAAATATGTATTACTGAATTACGTTTTGCCAGGCTTGGGCTGGGAAAAGTCAGTAATATTTATTAAGTGACTATCAAGTATGCAATGCTGTAGGAAGCTTATAGTGCTTTGGGGTATAGATTAGACTGACCACATATTTCAGTAGAAAAGGTAGATTGGAAAAATTTTAGTTTTGACTCTATTAATAATTAACTTTCTGATTTAAAATGGTTGCTTTGCCTCTGTGACTTTTGGTATATTTAGCCCTTCTGAAGTACAATAATTAAGTAAAAGAATATATTTAAAATATTCAAGCATTGTATTCCACAAACAAAATTTCATATGATTAATACCCTTACTTGCATATTTTACCTCTAAAAGGGTTTTGTGTAACTTTTAATAGGCTTTAAACTATTTTTACTGATGTTGTTATTTGAAAAATATATTTTCTTCTGTTTCCTAAAACTCTAGGTCTTTATTTACTAGAAACTTTTTCTTCTGTAAGGTGAAATATAAATGTACTATTTCCTTACTACATACCAGGAGCTATGCTAAGCATACATAAGTACATATATACATAGTTAATGTAGTAGTGTTTAGTAAAGTATTACTAAAATTTTAAGTGAACACAGAAAAAAAGACGTAATTTATTCTTCCCTCAGAGGGTGATGGCAAAATTACCCACGAAGATTGAACATTTTTCTAGGCCTTCGAAGTAAAGTGAGAGTTTGCCAGGTACACACTTGGGTACAGATTCCTGACAGTAGTCCCAGCATTAGCAAAGGCAGAGAGGCTCGCAAGTGACTAGGTAACTCTGCTGTGATTACAACATTATAGTGTGTATGGATGTCAGAGGCAGTGGTGTGCTGGAGTTGGCTTACACCACGTGCTCATGGGACCCCACTGTGCACAGCTCTTCCTGTCTTTGCATTCACTAATACCTCATGGGTATTTCAAAATTGGACATTATGGGAGCATTTATATCTGGAAAACTGGCAAATGCAACAAATCAGGGTTTTATTGTTGTTGATAGTGTTTTTTTTTTTTCCTTGAGAGAGCTGAATGTTAAACATTCACCAGCACACCTCTTGTAGAAATGACAGTTTGACAGGGTGTGCCTGAAAAGTCAAATAAGGTGAGATCATAAATGGCTGGGTAAGATAAGCTTGGGAGTTTGAATTTTAAATATGCTCCATTTATGATTTATACTGCTATGTGACATTTTATGGGTAAAATTGCTAAAGAAAAATGAAACTTTGCAAAGTGGTAACACAAATATGTCTAAATAGAAACCTGATTTTTGAGGGCAGCTGTAAACTGTGTGAGTAGATCATCAATGATCAGAATAAGAAATAAAAACACTTGGAAAATACTTGGTGGTCCTGTCAGCCAACGTAAAATATTTTCTGCAGTTGTAAGAATTCTAAGAGTCATTTCTAGAATGTAAACAGCTGTTAGTAATGCTAACATTTCCTTGACAAGGCTTCATCTTTCAGAAAAAAAACAGGTAAACATTGAATGTATGCAATTTTTTTTAAATCTTTTCTTTGTGTTCCTTTTAAGAAAAAAATGACCAGCGAAGTCTTTAATATATAATGAAGAAGTAGACTAAAAGGTAGAATTATCAAATTAGGTAACTTTCTTTAAATAGAAGATCAGTCACAGTTAACGTGGGGCTTGGTTATGTTTGAAATGAAATAGTCATTAGATACTGAAGTAAATATGAATATGGTTGAAGTATATGATACAATTTGAAAGAAGAAAGCAAAGAGGAAATATTCTAAAGATCCCATGTAGGAAAATGACTCCAGTTTGTATTTGATTACATTGCCGTTTCTTAATAGATAGTATCTTCTAAAGCCTAAGTTAGAGAAAACAGAATAAGGACAACTGCACTTATTATGTGCCTGGAATTGTTCTACATGTTTTATGTGCTTTCTCTTGTTTAATGTTCTCAAACATTCTGTATTTTAGGTTATTCTTATTATCTATATTTTACTGAAGAATATTCTTATTTAGCTCCTATATGGATATTTGGTACAATATCAAAATAACAATAAGTGGAAGAGAAGGAATCCATAGGCAAGTGGTCTGTGTTGTCATCCGCAGCAGCACTCTTTACTATTTCTGCACCCTGTAATGGTGTTTACTTAGTTTTATTTCAAAAATACTAAAGGGGTACAAATGTCTTTGTTACATGGATACATTCTATGATACTGAAGTCAGGGTATGGTGCACCCATCACTTGGATAGTGTTCATTGAATCAAAGAGGTACGGTTCTACCTATCACTCTCAACCTCCCCATTCTTAGTTTCCAATGTCTTTATATCTGTTTGTGCCCAGGTGTACCCATTATTTAGCTCCTTCTTATAGTAAGAACATGGTGGTGTTTATTTTTCTATTCCTGAGATACTTCACTGAGGATAATGGTCTCCAGTTTCATCCATGTCGCCAGAAAAGACATTATTTCATTCCTTTCTATGGTTGACTAATACTCCATGGCGTGTGTGTGTGTATGTGTGTGTATGTGTGTCGCATTTTCTTTATCCACTCATGAGTTGATGGGCTCTTAGGTTGATTTCATGTCTTTGAAGTTGCGAATTGCAATGCAATAAACATTCAGGAACCAGGTGTCTTTTGTATAAAATTGTTTCTTTTCTTCCGGTAGATAGTCAATAGTGGATTGGCTGGATCAAATAGTAGATCTAAAATAGCAGCACAACAGGGAAAGCAAAGCAACAAGTTATCATTAAGATGATGAATAGAACTAATTCCCACATACCAATACTAATGTTGAATGTGAATTGTCTTAGTGCTCCTCTTATAAGACATGGACCGGATGAATGGATAAAAAAATCACAACCAATCATATTCTGTTTCCAGGAAACACATCTAACTCATAAGAATGCCTCAGACTAAAATTAAATGGATGTAAAAAAAAATATTCCACAAAAATGGAAACCCAAAGCAAGGAGGGGTAGCCATTCTCATATCCGATAAAATTGACTTTAAATAAACAGTGCTAAAAAAAGACAAAAATGGTTATTATATAATGATAAAGGGAGAAATTCAGCCATAAGTTATAGCAATTTTTAAAGTATGGGCCCCAGAGCACCATCAGCAGCACTAAACTTTTTGGAAATGCAGAATTCCAGGCTCATTCCAGAATACTGACTCAGATGACATCTGGGTTTTAACTAGTTTGTCAGGTGATTTTTATACATGCTAAAGTTTGAGAGCTAATGACTTATACACAATGCCTTTAAAGTTATTTCTAAGATCATCTAATATTCTTCACGAAAATTATCTTATAATGTTAAACATCAGGTGAATGCCTGTCACGACAAACAGAATAATCAGGAAAGGCTTTATGTATGCTGGAAAAGTAAGAACCGACACTTTATGCTCCTTCCAAAGAAAGAAAGAAAACAATGCATCCTGAGATAAATGTAAGCTAAAAGGGTCACCCTGGCTGGTATAAACCCTCCATATAATAAAGCCCTAATATTTCACATAAATCTGAACTTCCTAGAAAGTAAGAAATCATTTGATACCTGCTTTTAGCTATTCTTATATCTAAAGATATGTTAGAACCCTCCTGAGTATAATAACCATCCAAAAAAGTTGTTTTCCACCATAATTGGAACAGCATAAATTTATTTATGCTAGTAATTTTGTGCATGTGTGCTTAAAAAAAATACTGTGTATTTTCTTTGGTGATCCAGGCCTTCTAAAATCCAAATCTGCTTCATTTATCCACTTCATTATAAGCCACCCCAAACTTGGCTGTTTAAACAATTGATTATTCTTTCTCACAGTACCATGGGTGGACAAGGCTTGGTTGTGTGGCTTTCGTGTGAGGTCTTCCATACAGTCAGATGCAGGTCTTGTATGGGACAGAAGTCATCTGAAGACTCGACTGGCATGAATAGCCCAGGTGGCCCACTCTCATGCATGACAGTTGATCCTAGCTGTGAGCTGAAGCTCAGTGGAGGCTGTTGACCAATGCTCCTATATGAGGCTTCTCCATGTGGCTTATATTTTCCATGTTAAGAGATATGGTGACAAGAGGGGTTGTGCCAAAAGCAAGTTTCTAAGACCACCAAGTAGAAACTGAAAGCCTTCAGGTAATCTATTTTCAGAAGTTGCATAACATAATTTCTGCTGAACTAAGGCCAGCCTAGACTCGGGGGATAGGAATTAAACTCAATATCTCGATATAGAGAGCAGCATGTATATAAAGTAAGGAAAGGAATAAATGGGGCCCTCTTTGGAGACTACCATAAATGCCCTTGCATTTCCTTAATGTATCTTTTTGTTTGTTTGTTTGTCTGGATTTTTTTTGACAATAGAATCTTTTAGTTAAGTCTTAAAGTTGAGCGAGTGTTATGCCATTATGGTGGATTCTGTAGAATCTAAGATTTTACCTTTTAATGAAGCTATCAAGTTATTCTGCCCCCAGCTGCATGAATGATGGTGGGAAGCACAAGATACCTGGATCAGAGACAAATGACACATTTTTACCCATAGCGATTGATGTAGCCAACTCATAACCATAATTTTTTCTATGATTCACTGAGGCCCAATTCCCACAGGGAGAGGATGCCAAAATACGTGGTAGGTTACGTGGCAAAAGAGAGATCGTGAGCTTAGGAAACCAAAGTCTTTTATAATGAGCAGTAATAAACCTGCTTTTTGTTCCAGAGGGAGACACTGTCTCTACTTTTGAGGCTATCAGCTGTATAACAATCCTGGAAAGGATAGTCCAGAACAAAGGCAGTTAGTGTCTCACTTCTAAGGCCTTCAGAAATGAATGCCATCCATGGAGAAGTGTGCCCATCAATCATGTGATGGGGGTCATGACAGGTATGGAAATGAGGGAAAGAGGGTGGATCACTCAGAGACAGAAAAGGCAAGAAAGGCTTTATATTTTTAAAATTGCAAGGAGTTTGGCGCTTTTAAAAAGCGTGACTGGAGGAGTAAATGAGGATTCAACAATCTTGGAGAATTGTCCATAGAATGTTTAAGATTTTGGATTTCTTCTGTAAGCAATATCAAACTGCTGAAAGGATTTTATGAGGGAAAAGATATGATCACAGCTGGAGTATTATAAGCTTGCTCTGATAGGATCTGCAGAGTATTTAAATTCCTAGAGGAAGAGCACTCAATTAGAAGGAAAGTAGCTGAAGAGAGCCTGATCTGAGACAGTGGCAAATGGAGTGGAGAATCAGTAGTACAAACATAGACCGATGTTAAAGAGATACACTCTATAGATACAGAGTAGCCCACTGCTACCATCTCTTAACGCAGTGAATTGTCATCTCCTCCGTTACCTCTTAACTTCTTCAGGAGAAGGACCATATTGTTTATTACATCCCTTATGTTGGATCCAATTTTGTTTGGTGGGCTGATTGACGTAGGATAGGGTTTAAATGCCATAAAAAATATAGAAACTAGAGGCAAATAAATGAAGGCCTAGTCTTTATGGAACTTATATTCTAGTCAAATAACAAACAGATAATAAATTAATGAGCAAATAAGTATCTAAGGTGGTAAGTGCTATGAAGGTGTCAGATGGTAAGTGCTATGAAGAAAAATGTAGCAGGACAGGGCATAATGGTGGAACAATATTTTAGGTAGGGTGGCCAGGGAAAGACTTTTTGAAAAAATACTATTTGAGGTTCTATCACCTGTGTGCTAAAGATATATAAAATTTTTGCACTGATATTTTGGATACATGGAGATAGTCCAGAGTTCAAGCTAAAGTGTCCACTGAGAGATAATGAAACTGCATGGAAGTATCCAGTAGTGTCTTATGGTAGATTCATCCAGAAGCTGACCCTCTGAGACAAATTTAACAAATAAATAACACCATAAATTTAAGGGTAACAAATTAACGAATTCATTCTGGAGGTGATCTCAAGAGACTAGGCAAAATGAGGACATGAGACAGGTATAAAAAGGAAGCCAGTAAATGTGGGTAACTGTAGCTGAGTCTCACTGGGAAACTCTGGGAGTGAGTATAGAACATGAACTTCAGGAGTATTCGGACTATACTGGTAAAGGTTTAGCAGCTCTCCGGGGATGAAAACAGCCCTTATTTGTAGTATTTACCAATTTCTTTGTTGTAAATATGCCCAACCTGGCTTGTTTCACACTACCAATGTGATGTCATTGACCATGGAGTTTGGAAGGATGCACAGTAGCATACCCTCAATTACATAGCATTTCCAGAATCCAGGCACAATAGCTATAAATAACCTTGAGAGCATAGACCAGTGTTTTTCAACCTTTTAAAATCTCACGGCACACTTGAACCTGCAGTTAAACTTCTGTGGCACACTTAAATTTTGTTAATCAAAAAAAAAAAAAAAAAAAAAGAGCAAAAAAAGGAACATCTTTACTGTGCTTTGAATTTCTTCCAAAAATATTTTAATGAATGATATTTACAAATTTTTGCAGCACTCGTAAGATCCTCTTATGGCACATCAGTGTGCCTTGGGACACTGGTTGAAAATCACTGGCATACATTACAGCAAAATGTAGTAAAATCATTGGAAAGTGATCATTTGAGTATTTATTACCATTGTTGTTAATATAATTTAATTAATGGAAATGTAGGTAATTAAATTTTTAGTGACTATTTAACAACTGACTCATCAAAATCCTAAAAATTTATTATCAGCCCTTGGAAGCTAGTATGAGCTGGCTCCAGCCTACTAATGGCCTGTCCCACCTGAGAGGTGAGGGTGCGTTCCCTGGCTTTTCTCAGGGAATGGGGGCAAGGATACCACTTGATTCTCCTGTTCTTGAGAATTGTACCCAATGAGGCCAGAGCAAGGACAATTACCCAGAGAAACCCCTCGGAAGGGGACATTGATAAAACCTGAGGATTATGTTGAAGTACTGACAAGGTCTCCTCCAAGCAGGGAGTAAAAAACCTGGGTCCTGATAAGGTGAAAACAAGTAAGCTTAAGAAAGGGCAGCCCTGTGTTTTGGATATAGAGTTTTGAAGAGTTTCAGGTTTGCCTTAATATTAGACCCATTTTAGTGCCTCTAAGTATTATCTTTGCAGCAAAAGTCTAATAAACACAGAAATAAAAGCGATAATGACCATTCTTTTTTTTTCTTTCTTTTTTTATTGAATCATAGCTGTGTACATTAGTTCAATCATGGGGTACAGTGTGCGGGCTTCACATGCAATCTGAGATATTTTTATCAACCTGATTGACATAACATTCATGATATTTTCTCTTTTACTATATGAAAACATTTTTG
>CAUYON010097945.1:0-17093 GCA_963573935.1 Arctocebus calabarensis | reverse complement strand
CTGCTTTTGCCTTCCTCAGGGGGTCCAGAAGTCTCATGCTGTCTCCCTGTGTCCCCAAAGGGATGTTTCTGGGCAGATCTCGCCAGCCAGAGATGCCTGAAGTCTTCTCTCCCCAGTCTCACCGAGCCCAGTTGCAAGGAAACTGTTACTCGGCCACCATCTTGGCTCCTCCGATTTTCTTGAAATTTTTTCTTGACATAAAAATTATCCTAGTGCAGACTATATGAAATGAACATATTTGGTCAACTCCCAACTATTCTGGTCAGATTTTCTTCCTTTGGGGCTCATACTGTTTAAAATTTCAGCCAAATATTCAGAATACTTCTTTTGAAAGAATTATGTGGAGGATAGCTTATTTGGCAAAGTAATATCACTAAAAGATGTGAGAATAAAATTATTTATCATACAAAAAATACTCAATATATTCAAATGTGAGATTAGATTTGGCAAAGTCCATTTTATTGATTTCTTGGAATTATAATAAACCTCCAAATATTTGTTATGTGCTATTTCTAGATACACTTTTTATTCTTAAAATTATTATCTAAGTACCAGAAGAAATTTTAATTTTATCCTCTGTTATTTTATATAGGTTGAGATTCCCTAATGTGACTATATGTATTTAGTGCATATGAAACACAAATGAATTTTGTGTTTAGACTTGGGTCCAAACTCTAAGATATCTCATGTATATGCAAATATTTCATAATCCAAAAAATCCTACATTCAAAATACTTCTGTTCCCAGGATTTTGAATAAGTGATATTCAACTTGTAACTGATATTTCAGATAGAAACGAGTTCAGCTGCTGGAAAGTTAAAGAAATACTTAGATTTCTCTGTTTCTCCTAATCTCTTTCTTCTAAGGTAACAGTTACCAAAATAAATCATGTACATGATAATAAGAAGTCAATATTTCACATGATTGAAACCATATGGAGTATGATTTCCAACTACAAGAAAATTTAACTAGAAATCTAGATAAAAAGATATCTGGAAAATTCCCAAGCTTTTAGAGGTCTAAAATCACACCACTACATAAGCTGTAAGTAAAGGAAGAAGTCAAGAGTGAGCTACAAAGAATAAGTTGAATATAAATTTTAAAAATATCAAAATTTAATAGACAATCTATTATTTTAGAGTTTTTGCCAAAATTTGCAGAAGAAATATAAAAGAAAATATTAATAGGATTGGGTAAGCAAAAGTTTTTAGGACAAAACACAAAAAGCATGAGTCATAAGGAAAAAAAATTATGAATTATATTTCATCAAAATTAGAAACTTTGTTCTTTGAAAGACACAATTTAGAAATCAAAAGGAAAGCCCAGACTGGGAGAAAAGATTGGTAATACATATTTCTGACAAATAGTTTATAACTGGAATACATGAACAGCCTCTTCAACTCAGTAAGACGATTTCAAAAATAAGCAAAAGATTTGAACAGAAAGTTCACAAAATATATGAATAACCGATAAGAACATGAAGTGATGCTCAACATTAGTCATCAGGGAAATAAAAATTAAGCAGCCTCAATAAAATGACCACCACATTTCTAAGACTATATCAAAAAATTGAAATAACTGGTAGCGCCAAGAATGCTGAGAATAGGAAACAACTGAAATTGTCATCATTGCTACTGGAAGAAGTAAAATTTTGGAACCACTTTGGAAAAGAATTTAGCAGGTTCTTTTTTTTTAAATTTTTACATACACGTGTTAATTAGATTTCCACTTTTTGCCTTTAATTCCACCCTTAGATATTTACCCAAAAGAAATAAACACATACATATATTCACATGAAAAAGTGCACATTAATGTTCATAGCAACTGTGATCCTAACAGTAAAAAGTAGGAACCAAATATCTGTCAAGAGGTGAGTAGATAAGCAAATTGTGGTACAACTGTTCAATGTAATGAGTCTTGGAGACAAAAAAGAAACAAATTATATACACAACATAAGCAAATGATGACTAAAAAAATACATAAAGGAATACGTACTAACTGCATGATTCCACTTACATGCAATACTACAAAAGGGAAAACAATTTATGATAATGGAAAATGTATCTGTGATTGTCAAGGGCCAAGGATGTGGGTGTAAAGTTGGGTTCCTGGGAGAAGGAAGGGACTTTTTGCCTTAGTGGTAGTTATTTAAGCATACATGTTTGTTAAGACCCATGAGCTATTAAAAAGTGTATTTTATTGTATGCAAATTATGCTTCAATGCAGTTGATTAAAGATGACCAAAGAAATCTTACCAAGATCAGTTTCGTATTGATGAACGAAAGTAAGTAATTTTCCCCCTTGCTTCATATTTATTTCTCTCATTCCTAATTTTTTAAAAAATATGCAAGTATTTCTTGTATGGTGAGAAAGGGTCAGTGTCAGTATTTTAAAAGCTTTTATACAAATTTCCATGAAGAGTTGCTTTATTCTATTTCATCATGTCTTGTAATTTCTTCACTTTTTTACAAATTAAATGAGTATTAAAGAGGATATTTAATTTGTTCCCATCTTCAGGCTCTCTGAGACTATTTTAGAGTAAAATATCCCTCTCACATGGTTTTCTACGTATTTTATTTGCCAGAAAATCATGTGAGCTGAAGAGCTCAGCAGAACTATTGTTTATGATCACTCTGCCGCCTCTTCTTGACCTCTGTGGAGTAAAAGTTCAGCCTCTTTGGAACATAAGGGATAGTGTTTCTTTTAGCATTTCCACGGAGGACTGCTGACCTCTCCTTGTTCTCTGGTCTTAAATCCTTCTTAGCAAAGTTAATATTGGAGACTTCCAACTTTTACAGGCAGTCTGATTAAGCAGGTTGTTGAAATGGTACAGGGGGTAATTTTGTGTACATTAATTTAAAAAGTAAAAAGAAATACCATGGCACAAGGCCATGTTGCCCTCTACTACTTAGTAAATTTAATTAAATTGGCCTATTCCTAGGAGAGGTTTTTCTGCTTGAGTTTGAATAGTTAGTGCAGGTAAGGTTTACAAAACTCTGTTTGGATAGGTGTTTAATTAGATTTTCCAATTTAGGCAGCACTGAGCTGATATACATTTTTGAGCCATTCGGTGCATTTTGATTTTCTAATTTTCTGGGTCATGTTTTCCAGTACTGTGGAAGCTAAAAGAACAAACTTGATGAATGAGTGAAATTGAAAAAGAAAGCACTCGTAATAGATGGAAAGAGCCCCAAAGAAAATATTCACATGTCTCTTCTTCATTTATCTTTTAGTGGCAGTTCTCATTAGTACCATTCATTCATTTATTCATTCTTATGTGATCTGTCATTTATTTATTCCCTCATTTGTTCTTCCTTTGGGTGCATAGTAAGTACCCACGCCTTCAGGATATGAAGACAATAACAACTACCATTTTCTGAATTCTTGGGTTTCTAGCATTGTATGCACTTTGTTTCTAATTTTTAAATCATTTAATATGGAAACAAAGTCTAATTAACCTTCTTTTCTTTTCTTTTCTTTTTTTTTGTCCAGGGCCAGGTTTGAACCCCCCACCTCTGGTATATGCGCTGGCACCCTACGCCCTTGAGCCACAGTTAACCTTATCTTCTACGTGAAGAAAATGAGACTGAACCAGGATTTCAAATCCAATATCACTAACTGAATTTATTTCACTAAACCATCCTCCCTCCCAAATCAAATTCTAGAGACAAACCAAGAAGGTCTACAAATGATCAAGACAGCATAAAAGCTAAAAAAAAAAGTAGCGGTCTAGAAAGTAGGAATTCTGTTCCCAAGTCCTAACCCTGACAAATTAGACTTGTGATCTTAGAAAGATAATTTATCTACTGGATACAGATGTGTAAATATCCTATAAAACAGGGGAAAGCAGGGGATGTATTAAATTATTTTTGTGGCCTCATTTCTTCCAGTTCTAAACATTTCAAATCTTTTCATTTTGCCTTGAAAATTATGAACACTTGAGTATTTAATTTTAAGAAATTTTATAATTTTTAAAATTTATCTTGTTTTTTTTCTCTTTTCTAACCAACTCATCCATTGGCTTCAAAGATAAAGAGCAGTATTCGGTATCTAATTTGGGGGGAGATCAGTTATTGAACTATGTGCTGATTCCAAATAATGTCAAGCAACTTGTAAGTCTAGGAGTTCATAAACTCTAGTTTCTAACTTTCCTTTTGGCATTGGTCCTTCAACATGATAATATACTGATGCTTTCAATTTTGTGATTTTCAAATTCATCTTAATGAATGAATAAAGAGAAAGTTGTGTTTGCTGAGCTCAAATCTCACCAAGTGTGAGAAAACTATCTCAGCTGTATGTCCTGTTACAGAGTGTTCTTGGAACTTCTCATATGTCATTCTGTCTGTTCATGTGCAATCTGATAACTAACTGCAATTAGCAAATGAAATATTTATATATGCTGCCACATAGTCAGTCCATATGTGCAAAATATTGCAAGTTCCTCAGTAGCATTTAGCATCACCCACTGTTAAGTTAGTTTCTTGAAATAGACCTTATGGTGACTTGCAAAGTATGCCCAAAAAGCAGGCAATTTCCTTGCTTTACAGGTTTATAGTAGATCTCAAGTCAGTCTTCGTGAGGTTTGTTCTCTAACAAAACTGAGCCCCACCAGCATAGAACTATCTTTCTCTTTGTTTTATTCATGTGTTTAACTTACAGGTAACCCTGTGTCCTACAGAGCATTGTACATCCACGTGAGCCAGCCAGTTACTGTTTCTTTATAAAAATTCTAGCCCTTTCCCCACCACAACTCACTCAGGATCCACAGGGAGAGTCCCAGAAAGGAAATTTAAACCCTAAACAGATACACCCTTTCTGTAATCAGCCCATGAACAATAAAATGAACTTGTTGACTTTTTAAAGTTTTCTCAAAACCAAAAGTTCATAATTGAAAAGAAGACACTCAGTAGATTCACTTTTGTAAATTAAGGGACATTCCATAGTCGAAAGAATGTGGAGCAGCTGTTCTCAATGAAATGTTGGTACTTGTAGGCTTCTCCTCCTAAGTCAAATCACATTGCACGGATAAAGGAGCAGAGAGTAAGGGAGTGAGAGTCTAGTTGCATACTTAGGTTTGTGGGTAACCTCATTTACCAGAAAAGTTCATGTGTTCTAATTAAATCTCGACACTAGAGAGAGAAAGTAGAAGAGACACAGAAGAGGGCGCTGTGAAGAACACAAAATGATTGACATGCCCCTTGTGCTAGGCTGTGGCACTTTTGCTACTGAACTGATGTTAGAGCCAATCCACCTTGCTGAAACATGGTGAGCAGGGAAAGGTCCTGGTTATTAGACCAATATAAGTGAGGATGTCTCCAACGAAATACAGCTAATGTCTACTTCCAGGGGATAATGATGCCATTAATTGAAGACCTCCATGTTTTTTATGACCATGTTTTTTTATAATAACAAACCTTGTTAATAATGCAGTCTCTTGAAATATACTATTCCAGAGCTCTTAAGAACAACCTTGTAAAGGAAGGTATTTTATTCTGCAATAATGGCATCATGTCAGTACGGTGTGAAGCAGAGAGGGGTGCCTTATTCCCTTTCTTTTTATATTGTAATAGATTTGTGGTGGGATAGTTTAAGAGGTTCCTGCTGTCTCAAACTGTTCCCTTCAAGTACTGACCATGAACTGGGTTCGGAGATGATTTGGACACTTAACATTCTCAAGGACATGTTTCCCATCCTAGTAGAGAGAGCATGATGGGAAGAAAAGATTATTTTATCATTCTGCTTTACTGCCATTAAGGCAAATGTACAGACAAGGGAAAGACTAAAATGTACACATTCTAATACTGAGCTTGTCGTGCCTAATTGTGTACTATATAAATTAATGGCATAAATGTCTACAAAGGAATAAAAATATGCAGTGCTATTTAAGTAATGGTTTAAACAAATACAGCATATTTTCAGTTAAAAATGCTAACGTGGCCACTCACTGCCAAATCTTTCTGGAAGGCCTGTCGGCCACACTGTTTTCCCCACCGTGACAGATTGGAATTAATTGAAAAGTTGCTAGTTTAGAGCTGTTGCAGAAAACTTGCATGGTGAAATAAAATTGGGCCTGGTGATTGTCCTTCAGTCTATTTTTTCCATATCCTCTTTATCCTGGTCATCATTTTTCACGGAACTAACATGAATATTTGCCAAGGCCATCAAAAATATTTAACAATGAGGGGTACCTAAAACTGCTCAGTCTCAGAGGTCATGGCTGTTCTCAATTCTTACTTCTTGCCAGCAATGAACTTTATGTGCTCTATTTATGACATAGGATGTTTTTAAAAGAGCTGCTTGAAACCTAGTTAGCATGTGCTCAGAAGAAGGTGAGGAGAGAAAACTGGATTAAAAAATGAAGATAAATAAGGTGAAAGGTAGAAAATCAAAGAGTCAATGAGTCTAACTTTCCCAGTAGGGGATGTTTGTTGCCATATTTTTTTAGGTCACTTTTTCTTAAATTTCTGTTTGATGCATATTAACAGTATGTGACACAGAGCATCCTCATGGATGAAGTAGGTCTCAGAGAGTTGTCATCTTATGGTCCATATTTCACAAAATTTATCAGGAGGTTTCTATGTTCACAGCCACTTGCATGCAAGTTTTATGAGCCTTTACAAAGGAAATGGAAAGCATGGTTCTTACCCAGAAAGGAATAACCTACTTGTAGCTCAGTAAGTACCAATAAGTAAATTATCCTGATGATGGGGGTTTAGGAACCCCAATGCCTTAACACTTAATGTTTGCTCCATGAACCAGCATCCTTATTGTCTTGTAGGAGTTGTTGGAGACACAGACTATCAGGCCCCGCCTAAATCTTTAATTTAACAAGATTCTGCAGTGATTCATAGGCTGTTAAAACCCCAGAGGATGTGTGGGGGACACCTTTGTTAATTTCCTTGAAAAATTCTTGAAGTTTTGAAAATATCCTCTACTTATTCTCATTTTTAACCACATGGACCTGCCGAACAGATGGCTACATTTAGAATTTAAGAAGTCCTGGAAAGGCAGCCTGAGTTTCGACAGAGAAATTTCCACCACTATCCAGGCATTTAGCCCTTTTGGAGACAGGTAGAAACACCCCAAGAGTGAGGACTAAGGACCCTGCAGAATGATGACAAATTCACTCTCACACAGATGCAGAGGACACGTTAAGTAGCTATTGCATTGACACACATTAGCATCAGCTATGTAAGCATAATTATTGGCCAAGGGCAGATTGTTGTAAAACAGCTAATAAACAGGAAACATTAACTTCCCTCATGCAGGGCCTTTGCAAAACCAATATTAGATCTGTGTGTTCTGCACATGTATTTTCTTGGAAGCCAATTAACCTCTTTATGGGAAAACAAGAGCTTCGTTAGTGTTCAACATGGCAGCTAATCCTTCACAGTAGATAACGTCCATTGAGCAAGAATGGAATGAGTTGTGTTTACTTCACTGACTGACATTCCTATACAATTAAAAGAAAGATTAATTGTTTAATTTCCTCAACATTGGTGCTAGTGAAGGGTAGGAGATCCATAAAAGTAAAAATTATAGTTTTTCATTCATCCAAGGCCAACGAAGTAGTGGAAATTAAGGTTTAGATGGTATATATCCTTTTATTATCCCGACCATGGGGTATCTTTGTGGAATCAATTTTTTTTGTCAATACTTCTTCCATGTAACTTTGAAAGTTTAAACTGGGAAAAGATAAAGAGCCCATAGGTCTGTCAAACTACTTTGATGTTTCAAACCTAGACTTTTTGGCTATTACATACTTTGTGGAAGATGTCAACAGAAAATAATGACTAAAGCATGAACAACACACACTCTGGGAGATGTTGAATGATGAAGGTATATTTAATAATAATAACTT
This sequence comes from Arctocebus calabarensis, assembly GCA_963573935.1. Lineage (NCBI taxonomy): Eukaryota > Metazoa > Chordata > Mammalia > Primates > Lorisidae > Arctocebus > Arctocebus calabarensis. The sequence continues at coordinate 9,232 of CAUYON010097945.1, read as the reverse complement.
GTACAATAAAGTGAGTCTACCTAAAGTTGCAGGAAGAAATTTTGTAAGCAATAGTGCAAAATTTTTGCTGAATTTGCTTAGAAATCAGCTAAATGAGACTTACAGACCAAGGCTGAAAATCACATTATGAGTGATGTATGTGTGTGTGTGTGTGTGTGTGTGTGTATGATCTCCTAATTTATCCAATCTTTTGGATTCCCTAACTATATTGTCCCCTTTCTTCTTTTTTCTTGAACTTTCTTCTACACATAACCAAGCTGAAGCCTATTCTTCCTTAATTTGTTTATTAGGGTTGAAATCTCTTCTTTCATTTATTTTTTAAAGTGACTCCAGTGCCTGAAATTATAGAGATACACACACCCAACAGTGGCTTCTAGGTTAGTACTGTTCAACAGAAACATAATGTGAACTATCTATGCATCCTTAAATTGTAACAAAAATTTTTCTAACAGAGATAAAAAAGTGAAAGAAATTAATTTTAATAATACTTATTTTTAACCCAGGATATCCAAATTATCATTTTAACATGTAATCAACATAAGAACACAATAGACGTATGTGTGTGTGCGTGCGCGTGTCTGCATGGTGTGAAATCCTGTATACTGGGCACACTGTTCAGCACATCTTAATACAGGACTTTTTAAATGCTCAGTAGCCTCATGTGACCAGGGGCTACCAAATCATCAGATGATAAACCTGATATCACAAAGGACTGAAAAATATTTTTCTGCCATAAATGCAACTTACATATAGACAAGTGAAGTATAATTCTTTTGTTTTTCTTTTTACTTTTTATTTTGAAGTCATTTCAAACTTAAAGAAAAGTGTCAAGAATAGTACAAAGAACACCATATACTCTACCCAAATTCATCCATTGTTAATATTTCACCACATTTGATTTCTCCCCCTGCCCTCAGGTACAGAGAAGACCAATCATTAGGAAGTGAGTTGTGGACGTCATGCTCTTTTACCCCTAAATACGCCAGTGTGTTTCCTAGGAACAAGGATATTCACTTACATACTGTAGTGAAACGATCGAAATTCAGTAAATTTAGAATTGATACAATGATTGAATTGGCATACTTATGAAAAGTGTGCAAATTTTTCTAATCACATGTTTTATAAATTATGACTTTTTTCTGGTTCAGAATTGAACAGGTTTGCACACTACATTTTTCTATCTCTTTAGTCTCTTTTAACCTGGAAGTGTCCCTCAGTTTTTTTATTTCATGAAATTGATATTTTTTAAGACTGGGCACAGTGGCTCATGCCTGTAATCTGAGTACTCTGGGAGGCTGAGGCGGGTAGATTGCTTGAGCTCAAGGATTTGAGACCAGCCTTGGCAAGAGTGAGACCCCTTCTCCACTAAATAGAAAAAAACTAGCAGGACGTGGTGGTGGGCACCTGTAGTCCAAGCTACTTAGGAGGCTGATGCAAGAGGATCTCTGGAGCTCCATATTTTGAGTTTAATGTGAGCTATGATGCCATAGGACTCTACCCAGTATGAAAGAGTGAGACTTGGTCTTAAATAAATAAGAATCAAGGGCATTTATTTAGTAGAAAAAAACCTTAATTTCCTTGGTATTCAATCCAGTTTATGTATTTTGGTAGAATACTATGTAAGAATAATACTGTCTCTATGCAAAGCCTGTGGTTCAAAAGAGTAGGTGCCAGCCCCATATGGTGGAGGTGGCAGGTTTAAACCCAGCCCTGGCCAAAAACTGCAAAAAAAAAGAATAGTACTGTCTCCTCAGTGCATTACACTAGGAGGCACATGATATTCATTTGTCCCATCACTGGTTCTGTCTAATAGGTTTCCCCACTATAAAGTTGCTATTTTTCTATTTTTATTTATGTCTAAGGATTTTATTTGAAAAAATCAGTAGGTGTTAATTACGGTACAGGCGATTGGTGTGCCCTAACTCACTGTCTCTTGCACCTCCTTGATTGGCATTTCAGAATATTATGGGACTACGAATGTTTTATCATTAGACCAAGGGAAGACCCGCCTTCATCAATGATGATAATGCACCTAGGACATCAGCGTGTTTGTTGGACAACTGTCAATGTGAAAATATTACTTGGATGGAAGCTTTTGATCTTACACTCTCTTTCTAAAAACCCTAAACACCTTCATGCAGACATGACTACATACTTTTATTACTCATTCACTTTCAGATGAGGGCAGTATGGGAGAGGATAGACAGCCTTCTCTCAAAAGGCTCCTGCGCACATCTCTATTCATTTATAGTCCCCCAGAAAAATCAAAGGATTGGGGCAATTTATGCTGGAAAAAAAATCATCTTTCATCATTTATGTAGATGTTCTCCATTATGCTTTTTAAAAATCTTAACAGTTTGGGCTGTTCTTAGAATGTTACAGTCTCTTTAAAATATTTGTGATGACTCCAGTCCTCCTTTCAAAGCTTCTCTCTGGCTCGGGAGTGGAGATGTGCACAGCACAGCTTATTAGTCAGGAAAGCCCGTGAAATGCTCTCTCTTTCATGTTCCTTTAAAATCTCCTATGTTTGTTCTGCCATTTCTGGCTACCTTTATCAGGGGAAAGAACCTAATTCTCAATGTCAACTTTGTGATTCAGATCACAGAGCAAGCTCTAAAATGGGTTTATCAAAGACCCTCATGGTATCTTTGAGGGCATAAGTTAGGAAAATTGTAAAGGAGTAGAGGGAGCCCCAATTTAAGAAGACCCGAAGTATGAAAACCCAAACCCTTTAAACAGATCGATTAGAGGAGGTTTCTCTACATCTCAAAATGATTTTTCTTTTCATCACAGGATTGCTTTAAATCAAAGTCTCTCCTTCTTCCTTGCATTTAAGTATTTGTCTATAAATCAATAACTACTTGAAAGAGAAATCAGAGAAGAGAGAAAAGGAAAGATAAAGTATTAGGAACCGATGCCAAATTGACATTAGTCAAAAGTAGAAATAAAACATACTTAAATTTTGTGTAAGTCAAAGGAAAAATAAGATTCACCATTTGAACTTTCAGTCCTGTTTATTTTCACCTGAATGTGTGCTGAAACAAATTATGAGATGAAACTCTACCATTAACGGTCCTGATTAACAGCCCTCTCAAAATTAATATCTATGAGCACCGCACTACCATGACATACACACCCAGTAGCACGTTTCCCATGTCACTACGGACTACTCAACAATGTTCCTGTGAGAAGACAGCCACTGATGAACGTTTGCAAGAGGAGTGTTACTGTTAAGTTTCTAGAGCTGCTGGGAGGCCAATTCTTACCCAAAACAGCTGCAAAAGCAGACTGACTTTTAACCTCCCCTGTTGAACACAGAAACTCTTGGCACAATTACAGTGCGAGTAGCACAGAACATATGGGGTTACCATTATGGAAACAGACTTGGCCAGCAGGAAATGTGTACATCCTGCATGAAAGCCTGATGTTTGACATGGAACTGGAGCTGCTCAGCAGAGTCTCAGAAAACAAAAGTCTCCATCTTTGAACTCGCCTCATAACCCAAACACACAAATATTCTCATTTCCTTTCCACCAAATGCCTCAACCCCAACTACTCCTTTCAATTGCACTGTTTTTATACTCCACAGATACAGGAAATGCACAGCCCTGCACTGCTCTGCCCCTCATGAAATACAAGCCTCATCCACCCAGGGTAACATTCAGGAAGCAACTCAGCAAAGGGGGTGAGACCCGGGGTTGGTCCTTGCAATCCCTCGAACATCTCTTAGGAAAGGATATTACATTTTAATAGAAATAAAATAGGCTTCCTACGTCAAAAGCAAGACGGCTAGGTTTTACTATAACTTAACCGAATTTGAACCTTAGAAGTCAAGAAGTAGTATTGGTATGCTGGCTTTTACTAGACTCTCCGTGATCAAAGATAGCCATGTGAAGGGGGGTCATGAAGAGAACCTGAGCTGAAAGGTTCAAGAGGCTGAACCTACGGATCTCAAAGAGAGAACTTAAAGCCCTTCCAACCTCCAGCAGCCCTTGGCAAAGTTACAGCACCAAAAAACCATCTGGCCACCCAGTTTTCTGCCAGCAACTGGACCAAAGAGGTGGCTAGTGAAACTCCCCAAAGGACTGTTAATTAGTTTAATGGGCAACTTACACCTGATGCCCTGATTATTTCCCTTCCCCCATCAGCAAAAAATTAAAGGGACAGGAAAGGAGAAAGCAGGCACCACATAGTATTACTTTTTGATGTTGTCAATAAATGCACTTTTCTTCTTTTTTTTTTTTTTTTAAGCAAATCATGGAATTTTCTCTTTTCTTAAGTGAAACACTGAGTATCTTAGAGGCCAGGCAGTTTTGCTGTGACTTGAGCAGGCTATGATGATTAGACTATATTGGTTTGTTCCTTTCATGTGTTAAGATGACCATGCAAATGCACCGACTTCCTAACTGCCGAAAGCAGAAAGGAAATCAGGCAGCTACAGGGAAATTGTGTGTAATCATCCCGCTTCCAATTTTATTTGGATTTCATACACATTTGTGGGCAAGGGAATGTTGAAAAGCCTTTGAAGGAAGGTGCTGTGGGGAAAAAGTGGCTTTTTTCGCATGCTTGTTTTTATTATTTGGGTGATCTTATGAATGTATTTTATTTGAGATACTGTTTAGGGAACAAACATCACCTTCTTAGGCGATTAGGGTGTGGTAGGTAAGTGTCCAAGCTGCTGGAGACTCACCTGCACTTGAATATGATGGAAGGAAGTTGCTTCTTATTGAAAATCTTAAATTCCAACTTTTGGCTGTTTCTTGATTCAATTGAGATGGTCATTAAAAAAAAAATACTGTGAAGCTATATATTAGTTTTCTATTGTGACTCTAACAAATTGCAGCTGTAACAAATTTTGTGGCTTAAAAACAACATAAGTTAATTATGTCACATTTCTCTAGGGTAGAAGTTGGAGACAGACATTAACTGGGCTACAACCAGAGTATTGGCAAAAGTGGATTCCTTCCTGAAGAATCCGTGTTATTTCCTTTTCAGTTTGTAAAGGCCATCCACGTTCCTTGGTTCTTGACCAGCTTTTTTCATCTTAAAATTTAGCAAGGTTACTTCTCTGTGTCCATAGACAGAAAGGTCTCCTGATTTTAAAGACTAAGTGTAATTACATTGAGCTCCCATAGATAATCAGAATATAATCCCTCATCTCATAGCTCTTGACTTAGTCATATTTGCAAGTCCCTTTTGACTACAAGGTAACATATATTCATAGGTTGCTGGGAATAGGATCTTTGGGGTCACTATTGTTCCTATCTTGCTCTAAAAGGTAGCAGAATCTGGTAAGTGCTCTTCATTATTAAGAAAACCTCTTTTCAATTATGACCCTGTTTTTAGGGCACCTATGGACAATTCTAAAACATTTCTTATACCTCCAAATAATTTCCTAATGTCAGAAGTGGTACTATGACGGTGTTTTGTACAGGAAATAAAATTTAAATGCATTTGGTTTGGGGGTCAGATTATGTTCAAGATATGTTTTTGACTAGGCTATTTTAAACTGTCAGTTTTTTACAGGAAAAATTTTGTCAAAAGTGTTGAGTAATCTAACAACTAACTTGAAGAAACTATACATTTTAAAAATAGTAAGATCAAAATTATGCCTTAATTACCACCAAAATGTAGTTGACTATAGTCAGCTGTATTTTTGTTGCTTTTAAATTTTTCTAAGATCATCAAATATATCAATGACTCTCATATTCTTATTATTTTCTCATTAAAGCTATAGGCTTTTTTTGACCCAAATTGTTTTTAGCTTATGCTAACCAATTATACTCAAGGCACATCAGAATCATGCTGTAATATATTTTAGTCCTTCTAGGTCTTCTTTGCGGGATGTTTTCTGGATTACCCAGGAGTCAGTATTAGGCTACTGTTATTTAGTTACACTTACTCCTTGCCTAATCACAGGTGATCCTATAACTTTATACAACAACTGTATTCTAACAAATGCCTAGGTTATATTCTCTGGCTCAACCTCCAAAAATTACATACGTCATCTCTACTGAGATGCCTAATAGCCACACAAAACCTGACACTTTTGAGTCTTGTCCATTTTAGTAAATGCAACTATTGTGTCTGTTGTTCATACCCTTGAGTAATCCTAGGTAATCTTCTCTCTCACAGTCAATATAAGTAAATATGACAGCTATTCTTTCCAAAGACTTCTAGAATCTGATCTCCTTATGCAACCATGATCACATTCACTACTGTCCTGGTCCAAGCCACTGTCATCTCTCACCTGGATTATTCCAATAGTTTCTAAATGGTCTTCTTGCATCTATCTTTGCCTTTTCCTTTTTTGAAAACTGTGACTTCCCATGTCACTCAAAATAAACTACAAAGTCCTCGTTATGGATATAAAGTCCTACGTGACTGGCCTCTACTTCACTGCCTACATGTCCTGTCATTTGTCAATTAGAATCCAATCACCGTGTTCTCATTGACTCCTTCAGACTTGCTGGGCTGGAGACCTTCATTTACCCCTCACAACATATTCTCTGAACTGCTCCCCTGAGACTCATTGTTATTAGTCCTAGGTACTGTACTTTTCCTGAAAGACTTCCTTATATTTTGTTTTGCCCTTTACATAGAGATTCATGATTAGACACTCATCACATTATTCTGCTGGGACACTGACTGATATAAATGCCAAGCACACTGCTGCTCTAAGACCTGAGGTCTTTGCCCCCATTCTTTCCCATTCCAGGTACATTCATCCTCTTGATAGTCCTATGGCTCATTTCCTTCTCTCATATCTACCTCTGTTCAAATGTCATCCCAATGGAGAGGATTTCCTTGACTAGTCTATGTAAAGTAACACCATCTTCTCCATCTCTCTATCCCACTACATTGTTAGTTTTTTCTCTGCATAGCAGTGTTTCACCAATTGATGTAACATGTAGCTGTTTGTTTATTGCCTATCTTATTCCATAAGAATATAATAGAAGCTCTACTTGAAAAGAAATATGTTGAACTTTGCAGCCTCCCTCAAGCCTAGACTAGGACACTGTATGTACTAGGCACACAGCCTATATGTTCAGTGAATAAATGAATGAATTGAATTATATTTTGAATAACATAGGGAAACATATCATAGTCAATGAGAGTACTAAGGCTGGGCTCACGCCTATAATTCTAGAACTTTGGAAGGCCAAAGCAGGTGGATTGCCCTGAGCTCTGAGGTTCGAGACCAGCCTGAGCCAGAGTGAGACCCCATCTCTACAAAAAAAAAGGGGGGGCGTTATGGTAGGTGCCTATAGTCCCAGCCACTTGGGAAGCTGAGGCAAGAGAATAGTTTAAGCCCAAGAGTTGGAGGTTGCTATGAGCTATGATGCCACGGCACTCTACCGAGGGCCACAAAATCAATCAAGCAAGCAATAAAAGAGAAAAAAAAGAAAATTTTAAAAAATGAGAGTGCTAGGATTGTTCCATTATGATATCTTGACTCTGGAATCTGAAGACAGACATTAGATCAAGTGTCTAATGTCTCTCCAATGTGACTTCTGGATTCTTACTGATCCTGCCATCTCTCTTCAGTCTTTCTTTGACTGCTCTTTGAATGCTGTTTGCATAAATCAAATGAAAAGAAACTACTGTGGAAGGTATAAATGTAGTTTGAAGACAGAATAAAAAGAGAACCAAGTGGGAGACTGACAAACAAAAATATAGTGTAAGCCTGAAAATTTCAAGCAGAATATTAAAGAAAGATATGAGGGGGCAGCTCCTGTGGCTCAGCGAGTAGGGCGTCGGCCCCATATACCGAAGGTGGCAGGTTCAAGCCCGGCCTCGGCCAAACTGAAAAAACAAAAAAAATAGCCGGGCGCTGTGGCAGGTGCCTGTAGTCCCAGCTACTAGGGAGGCTGAGGCAAGAGAATCGCCTAAGCCCAGGAGTTGGAGGTTGCTGTGAGCAGTGTGACACCACAGCACTCTACCCAGGGTGATAAAGTGAGACTCTGTCTCTACAAAAAAAAAAAAAAAAAAAAAGAAAGATATGAGGGAAGTCTATCAAGGGACTTGATAGTGTAGCAAGGGAGACTCATTCTGCTCTGGAGACACCGGGATTGACAGTGCATCCGTATTTCCTGATCCATTTTCAGGAAGTAAATAGAGAGACAATTGGTAACCAAAATAAGTGTGCACTGATAAATTTTACCTATGTATCACATGGTATCTTTAAAGCATCAATTGTGCTTATTGAACAGTATAGTTTTAAGATATGAATCCAAAGCAGAAGAGAGTATAACATGAGTAAATTTTCAGAAGTCAAAACCACCTTTCTCCTTTTTATTAGTAAGAGTTACAAACAAAGTAATACCACCTAAAACCACCATAATCTTAATAATTAATCATAAGTTTCAGGAACTTGTAAACATAATGTTTTATCTTTTTGTCAATTTCCCATTCATTTGATAAGTAGAATAGTTGAACTTTTTTTTATTAAACTATGTATACCTTTTGGATGAGCGTCACCTAGTATTGGCATATACTAATCTGTTTACATGGTTAACTCATGGATGTTAATTGAGTATTTAATTTCCCCCAAATTTATCAAGTATCTTCTACAGGTTAGTCACTTGTATTGTAAGGGTAGGTAAATGAAGAAAACTTCTGCTTCCTTCCCTAAAGGAATTTATAGTCTAATAAAGGAACAAGAACTTTGTAAATAGTGATTATTATCAAAGATGTTTGGTCATTTGCATGAATAAAATACTGTGGAAACCTGAAGAGTGGAAAGGGTTATATTTCATGGAGGAAAATCATACTGAAAAAGGCTCAGAAATACAGTAAGTCACTGGGTTCATCTCTTGGTTCTCTATTCTGTTCCATACCTCTACCTCTCTGTTTTTGTGCCAGTACCATGCTGTTTTGATCACTATTGATTTATAGTATAGTCTGAGGTCTAGTAGCATGATTCCTCCTGCTTTGTTTTTATTTATGAGTAATGTCTTGGCTATTTGAGGTTTTTTTCTGATTCCATATAAAACAAAGTATTATTTTTTTTGAGATCTTTAAAGTATGACAGTGGAACTTTAATAAGGATTGCAATAAAATTGTATATTGCTTTGGGTACTATGGATATTTTAACAATGTTGATTCTTCCCAACCATGACCATGGCATGTTTTTCCATTTGTAAACATCTTCAGCTATTTCTTTTCTTAGAGTTTCATAGTTCTCTTTGTAGAAGACAGGCGCATGGCCTACAGACACATGAAAAAATGC
>CAUYON010097944.1:0-21695 GCA_963573935.1 Arctocebus calabarensis | reverse complement strand
CATTGTCCTTCCTTGTAGCCTCCCAATAGCTGGGAATACAGGCAGTCGTCACACCTGGCAGTGGTCTTCCCTGGTGGTAGAGACGGGGTCTTTTACTCTGGCACACTCGTGCTTATGCGGGTCTCGAACTCTGTGAGCACGGGAAATCCACCCGCCTCAGCCTCCCACAGCGCTGGGATTACAGACGGGAGCTACCATGCCAGGACAGTTCCAAGATTTTTTTATCAATTCTTTGGGATTTTCTATGTAAACATGTCATCTGTAACTACTGAAAATTTTACTTCTTATTTTCCAATGTGTATACTTTTACAGAGTATGCCTCTTATTTTCCTTTTGTCTTATTAACTATCTAGGACTTTAAATATGGTGTTAACACACTGGCAAGGGAGAAGCAATAAAATACACTCTCTTTTTGCCCTTTCTCATAGCCATCTATTCCCTATTTTAGCTCCTCAGATTCTAAGGCTTAACCTGGCTAGTGACTCCCAAATCTGTATTTCCAGCTTCAGTTTATTCTCTTGAGATTTCACCTCAATCTAATTATCAACAATTGTACTTAGTATTTCCACCTTGGAAGTATAATCCAAAAATCATCTTGAACTGCACAAGTGCAAAGAGAACTTCAGATTTCTATCTTTTATAGACAAACAACTTCATTCTTTTCTCTTAAAACAGTTAAATTATTTTAATTAAATAACAAATTAACACTCAGAAATTTGGGAACATAGAGAAAAATATGAAAAAAAATCACTAATTCTTATCACCTTGAGTACTCACAAGTAATAGGCTTCTAGTAATCTTTTCTGTGTTCAAACTTTTTTCTTCTTTTTTTTTGGCTGGGACTGGGTTTGAACCCGCTACCTCTGGCATATGTTGAATACATAGAACTCACAGATACTAAGGAACAACTGAACCTAATAACTATGATTATACTTCAGAAAATTTATTTTGCTCTTCCCACCCATTATTACTGTACTAGCATTTTTAATACCATAAGAGATTTTATGTGCAACTCTGAAGTGACATTCAGAGTATCTTAAATTTGGAAAACTTAATGTATTAAATAATTACCAGGTAGGTGAAAATTTAGCCTATTTACATTTCTAAGACTTACATAATTCTATTTTCCCAAGTGTGTTTAATTAACTAGACATTTGGGTTTCGTTCTTTTTTTCTAATATGTAAAATTACAGGTTTTATGTAGTTAGTTATTGACATAGTCCTAACCATCTCAACTACTTTTAAGCTAGAAAACCTTCTCATATGATAGGATTTAATAAATATTAATTCCTATTGTTCTTCTTTTTAATTGTTTGGGCATTTTTCCAAATATAACTAAGTCCTATTCAAATTTTATTATAGTATAAAACTCAATATGCATTGATTTCCAAATTTATCTAGAAATACACTTTACTCTTAATACCCTCAATACAAAGAACTAAGTTTAAATATTGACACTTTTATTCTTTCTGAGAAAAGAAAAATAATAACTATTTCCTCAGTCAGGAGGACTTTGGTTTATTGCTAGAAAGTATTTCTGTCATTTCTTTCCTTCTATTTGAAAAGAAAGCCATGAATCATCTGGCAGCCAGTCATCGCTGTGCCATTCCCAGGAACCCAGAGGGTGCTGTGCCTGTTGCTTAGTTAGCATAGTGTTGCTTAATAATTTTTTCTCAAACTAATGAGATTACCTGAATAGTTATAAATGCAGGTTCTGCAATGCCTAAGGGGGCACCATTGCTTTATTTATAAGCCATTAAAAATTCCTCAACCTCTCATAGATTTTATGAAAGACAAGTAGTGAACTGAATTATTTTTTTATGTGGAGGTAAGAACAGAGGAGAAGCTTAATTCTTAGGACTGGGATGAGGCAAAAAAGTATAAAAAATATAAAGAAAAAGCAAGCAACCAATTATCTTTTTCCATCCACAGCTGGCCTCTGCAAATGGAAACTACCATTTCACTACATCTTTTCCCCTTCAGAATTTTACTATTATGGCCAACTTAAGAGATGGCTTTCATGAAGATTAAAACAACATGTTTAACCTACAGCTATATGCTCAAGTGAACCTTTATTTTTACTCTACAATTTCTTTATACCTAAATTATGGGATGAGATATTTGAAGAATTGATTTTATACAGATGCTAGGTAAAGTCTTGGCAGCTTAGTGCATAGTGGAAGATCTTATTATATTTTTAGAAACTTAAATATATATATACACACACACACACACACACACATTCTTTTAGGGAGAAATGTTCTTTAGTAACTAATACATGAATAACTGCAGGATTATGCTTTAATATTGGATTACCTGAAAGGTTAATCCATTACATATTTCTTTGAAAGCACCCACACTGCCATAGCTGAAGCTATCATTTGATATATAGTAATATAATCAGAGCAATGATTATGACCCCACAAACTCAACAATAATGTATTTCAAAAGGGTAGTGCTTACTCTTTCTTAAGAGAGACATTTTTGTTGTTGTTGTTCTTGTTAAAGAAAAGAGATTTTGAAATGATAAAAAAATCTGTAATAGATCTTAAAACAGAAGACCCTAAAGCTAAATGTGCAAATATCTCTAATACTCTAAAATGAAAATAGCGTCAGCCCCAAGAATTAACTGTATTTTAAGGCATAGTAAGAGAATCTGAAGCTACATTTACATGAGTGAAGTCCTAGATTTGGTATTAGTTTAGTTCTATAGGATTATTTCTGGAAATCTCATATGTCAGAGAAAGATTACACTAAATTGCACTCATATGCAAGCTCACAATTTTAATCATCTTCCATCAGACCCACCCCTGATATTTGCACAATCCACACACCATCAAAATATTTAAAATTTATAAATCACTTCTTCAAATTTACAAAATACCAAAAAAATCCATTAAATCAAGTATGTCCTAACCTCCTATACTGACAAACATGCATTTATAATGATCTGCCTCGGGCCATGGATCTGCACCATCAGACACACACCTTCCTTTTCCTACTCTTGGCTCTATTCTTCCTTCCTGGGGTCTTGAACCCAAATGTGTAAACAGTTCAAAGGCAGCAGATCCATCAGTTCCTTCAGTTTTCCTTAAGAGTCAACTCTTGGCCCCTCAGGAGGATAAGACATAAAATCTTTTGAATTTGTTCCAGAAGCATCTGGGACCCGTGTAAGCAAGAGATTCTATGCTTCTGGGGTACTTAGACTGTTATGCCAAGAGAAAATGCAAGATCCATGTGCTCCCAACTCTTGGTTCTATAACGTCCTATCTTATGAATTGAGGGACTAACAACAGATCATGACCAGAATAAGCTCTGTAGAATGTAGGCCTACTTTCAGAGATTCTAGGGACAGTACTGCTACTTTTAGTCAACCAAGTAGGCCTTTTGAGTAAATGAACACTTCCAAACTGAACAACATCAGTTTTTACTGAGTGCGAATATAATTTAGAATACCAAAGAATATTTTAATTACATTACAACATGAATTCAGAAATACCAAAATCCATGTAATTTCTCTGTTTTGAGTTTCATTGGATCAACATTTCTTTTGCTCTTACTATGTGACAAACACTGTGTCAGCCACTGTGAATAGAAAGTTGAACAATACAAGCACAACTTCAACAATCTTGGGAGGCAGGGACAGATGATTAATACCTAATAAACGTTATGGCAAAATGTAGGCCTTTATGAAGCAACTGATGCAGGTTTGAGAGTTCAGGAAAATCTTCCTGGAGAAAGTATTTTAAGTTAGGAACTGGGAAATAAGCAGGAATTAAACAGATGGAACTCCTCGTAGAAAATCAAAGTTTACAGAGAAAAAACAATGCCAAGAACTAAAGGAAATACATTATTCTATGTAATTTGGGTAAACTGGGCAAGAGCCAAGCCAAGGAAAGGAGCGTGGGCCAGTTCACGAAGGGCCTTGTCTATCAAGATAAAGGCAGGAACTTCAGCCTGAAGGAAAGAAGACACCACGGAAAGGTTTTAAGCTTTTCAAGATCAAATTGAATCTGTTTATTTTTGCAGCTTCAGCTTCAGTATTGGAAAACGGATAACACTTATACAGATGGAATGCAGAGATGGAGAGGAGACGGTAGAGCTAGAATAGGATTTGTGAGAAAAAAATAGAGAAGTGAGGAGAATCAACGTGTGTCTGGGGTGTCACTGGCAAGAATTCACGATGCCGTGGATTTAAGACAAAGTAGAAGGCACGAAAAATGAAGAGCTTGAACGAGGTATGTGCTTAAGCCATTCAGTGATAATAAATAAAACTTAAGTGGAAAAAGAACTTCATGGTTGTGAGTGAGGAGCTGACTGGTCCTCAATATAACTGGGATTCAGTACAAGGGTACCTGCCTATGTCTGACCTTCCCCCTAATAACCTGGAAGGCAGCTTCAAATTTAAAATTTCTTAGACTCCCCAAAGTTTTATACTGGAAATTAAAAAAAGCAAAATAAATACGCAAATATATTCTACGTTTTAGAAAATGTATCAAAAATAAACATATTAATGTTTAGAAGAAGCTGTGTTTTAAACCCTACCAATTAAACGTTCTAACAGGGCCAATTTACTGTAACATATGAAAAATGAGGAAAAAAGAAATTTCTTAAAAATTGTCCTTAAACACTAATAAAATTATAATTATCATGAATATGCTTTATTCAATATATTACTTACCAAGCTCTTACTCTTAGCCAGGTATTGTGCTGTTTCCTATGGATAAGACAGTGCACAGACACACAGCAAAGGCAAAACAGAGGTGAATAAGTGTTAATGACACAACGTATTACAATTTTAAATGGCACTCATTGTTTAATTTGCATACCATTTGTATATCTAGACATATATTATTAAATAATGAAGAGAGTTGCATAGAAAGTGAACCTTCAGTATTTAATGTATATACAAATCTTTAACAAAATAAATTCAGTAAAAATAAAAATATTAGTTTCTTTGTTATCATAACTAGATTTTCTGAATTTTTTAAAAAATATGTTGGAATAATTTCCCCATAAAAATATACACCACAATGATTATTGAAAATTATCCTTCGGTACCTTACCTTGATGGTAACAATATTTATTTCTAAGCCTTTTCTATTCATTAACCAATAATTACAGTATTTGGCTCGGCGCCTGTGGCTCAAGGGGCTAAGGCACCAGCCATGTACACCTGAGCTGGCGGGTTCGAATCCAGCCTGGACCCAGCTGCAACCAAAAAATGGCTGGGCATTGTGGCAGGCGCCTGTAGTCCCAACTACTTGGAGGCGGAGGCAGGGGACTCGCTTGAGCCCAGGAATTGGAGGTTGCTGTGAGCTGTGATGCCATAGGACTCTATCCAGGGTGACAGCTTGAGTCTCTGTCTCAAAAAAAAAAAAAATAATAATAATAATTACAGTATTTATTTAGGGGACAGAGACCAGAAGAAGAGACAGCTTAAGAAGCTTTAGTTTCATCAAAAGACAATTATTTTTGTTTTATTATTTCACATAAAGCCACATAACTTTTTGTTATAATTTTTTCTTCAAATAGTACAACTCATTCTTACCTATTCGATTTGAAATTACGCAGCGTTTGCGTCTCTTTCCCTGTGTCCAACAATAGGATATCATTTCGCTCCCTGGCTGGGCCGCTCAGAAAAGTGTGGAATTGGATTTGACCGTCAACAGGAGGTCCTTCCCTTTGTCACTGTCGTGCTCAATTGATACACATTATCAGCTTTCAGTACTAATTAATCCTTTTTACCTTTCCCTCACTTCAGCGACAGGGCTAAAAAATCTGCCCAAATTCTATAATCCAGAACAAAAAACATTTGGGGCCAGCTCAAAAGAAATGTATAATCTTGATTAAATCAGATGGAGCCAGGATGTGGGGTTACCAAGTAGAGAGCGCGTGCACATGCAGAGTGGATTGACCTTTAACCCTGTTGTCTAATTCTCTGTCCTTTGGGAATGGTTTTCTTCTTCTTTGTGGGGGACTGTGACCTGCATTCAGAACATCTGTGAATCTTTTGCATGTTCAGTTAAAGGATGTATCTAGCCAATATTTTCTAGAATATACAACTATAAAAATCCTTACATCATTTTATCAAGCAAAAAGCAGAGTAAAACATTTCATCAAAACAATATAAATAACAAGAACAGCCCGGTCATAGGAAATTGTTAAACGCAAATGAACTCAACCCTTCAGTCGGAGAACTATTTGCATTAGTTCTGTCATCACAGTTATCTGTCCTGGACTTTCCATAGCTGAGAAAAGTGAGAAAGACAGTTTATAAAAGGACAAACACAAAATGGAGAGATTTCCAGCCAGGCAGTTTTTTTCATAGCCTAATCTCTAAACAACTTGTATAGCATACATCCTAGTATAGTAAAGTAATATTCAAAATGTGAAGGAATTGGACCGGGGATGAAAAGTCAGTGGACAGGTAAGTGGTGGGGTGTACGGCACAGTACCCGGATGGAGGACAGGCCTGCAACTCAGACCCTGCCTTACAAATGTAACAATGTAACCTGTTCGCATGCACCCTCATATTGATCCAAAGTCAAAGACATAAAATTTTAAAAAGCAAACTTGACAACAAATAAAAGAAAAACATTGAAAATATTTACTTTAAATCCTAAAATAAATTTCAGATGAAATAAAAAGTTAAACACATGAAAATCCAAGCACAAATACATATAAATACATAAATATCAAACCATAATTCTATGTAATGGAGACATATACAGTTATAGGAATAGTGATCAAATCTGTAAAGGAGAAAAGGCTTTTAATTTTGCAGGCAATGGTGGGAAATATTAAAAAAATAGATTAACATTTAACAGCCTTAAACAACTAAAATCATTTATAATCCATGTAAAAATTATGTTGGAATGAGCTAAAACATATGAAGAATATATTTGCAGTAAAAGGAAAAATCGAAACTATCATTGTCACATAAATTCTGTAGATTCAATTCACTAGTCCAAAGGACTATTATGTGCATCTATAACAGTAGAAACAAACTGCTAAGAGAAGCGCTAAGACTCCAATACATAAATGAGCAAGAAAAATAAATGCATAACTTAAAAAAAATACAATAAAATTTAAAATGTAGAACATATTCTCTTTGGTAATACCATCATTGTAAATTTTAAATATTAAGATATTATTTTTTCCCTTTTTCATTAAGAAATATTTTGGGGTGGACACCGAATGTTACTAAGAGCAAAATAAAAATAGTGCTCTCATATATTGATGATAAGAGTAAAAATTTAATAACAGATATTATTAGTTGCCATATTATATCATAGACTAGGATATAGAAATTTCCCTTTTTGAGAGCAGTCTCTAAGAACTCATTAAGAATGAAAGTATTGTATACATTATGAAAAACTGAGAATACTCTAGATATCCAATCTTTTTTATTGCACCAACAAAGGAAAGGCAGAGAGATAGCCAAGCTTTAGAGGAATGTTAAGAAATCTAGATTGTACCATTTCCAAGGATTACTAAATGTTTCATTTTTATATATGATAATGTAGAGAATGTATTAATACAAGTAATATTAAATGGAAAATACAGGACATACTTTCACATGTTCATATAAAAGTTCTGTTTTACTATGTTGATAATTATCTATCTAGGGATATAAATAAATGGGATGTGTTCATGAGTGTGTGATATATATACATGTGTCTGTCTGTGTAGAGAGCAAAAAAAAACAAAAAACAAAAAAAAAAAGAGGAACAGCGAGAAAATAAAAATAAAATTTACCAAAACACCAACTAATTTAGGAGAGTGACTCTTTAAGTTTCTGACATATCTTTGTTAGGCATGAATACTTTTAGAGTGAAAGTGTGAAAAGTTCAAAACACAACAGCAAAACTATGTGAAAAAGGTAATATAATTATCTTAATAAAAAGATCAGAGTTAAAAATATCTGTTATTATTTTCTATACTACTTTGTGACTCATATGAAGTATTTCATGGAGACCAAGAGAGCTATAGGTTTGGGGAAATGTCAGCATGGAGCCATGACTGTCTCTCATCATTTAGAAATGTACTTATTGTCAGACAATCCAAAAAGGCACTCAGTTTTGGCTTTGCTTTTGTGAACCACTGTCTTAAACTGAGCCAGGCTCTTCAGGTTACAATTCAAAGACAAACACCTGAGAATAATCTCCTGAGCTGAAAATTAAATCTTGGGGGATTAATAGGTGATAAAGTCATCCAGCTGCTTGGAGACTTTTACCCTTTCCCTGTGTTCTTGGCACCAGTGATCATTTCAGAGTTACCCCCATGGGGAGAGAAATGACAGTCACAATTCTGACATTACAGGACAGCATGTTTCCCAGAGATCATGAACAACTTAACAAGCTGTTGAGAATAATGGCCCTCTGTAGACACAGTGGATAACCTATGAAGTTCAGAGTCCAAAAGACAACACAAGTTTTTCTCACACACTGTTTGGGTTGACAACTGTATTTTAACATAATGTTCTTTTACATTACACTGCATGGAAGGAATAATTCTCACAAATACTACAAGGCCAACATGCCTTTTCCACTGCTTGAGAATGTATAAAGTCAGGAAGCTGCTTCATCCAAAACCTCACAGTTGGTATTTTCTAGTTTTAAGTGATTTTACTAATTTAATTAGGCTTAGGCTAAGACAAATTTATTTTACAAGGCACAAATTAGCTTATCTGTATTCTGTGGATGAGCAGAATTTGATCTAAAATGGCCTGTTTATAATAACAGAAGCCTGTTTAAAAATAAAATTTTCACATAAAATGCAAAGCAAAAGTCTTTCTTCTCCTTTTAGGGCATTTTAGAAAATTCTTAATTCATGAAGGTTTAAAATATGTTTTTTTGTCTCTCAAAGACTGTAATAAATCTCTTTTTCTTGTTCCTCCTCATTTCTAGTTTATCTAATCTTCTTATTTTCATTAATTTTATTACTTAATTGACCAGGAATCTCCTCTATCACCCCATAACCATGAATTTCAGTGTCACAGGCCATAGGCAAGACTAACATATCACTCTGATTAATTATTTTTGTTTTTTATTTCAAATAAATATGCAGAAGAGCCCCTCACCTGGGGGCGTGTTACGCCCTCACAATGTGCACAGTAGGTGAGACCCGCCTCCTGCCTCTCTCCTCCTGCCAACCATCCTCTCTGCCCCTCCCTTTTCCCCCATTCTAGAATATATTTGTGTTTTATTTTTCATATGCGCATGTAATTGTTTATATATTGGTTTCAATTCAGTTTTGCCACAGTTACGCCATGAAAGCTGATAATGTTCTTCTCCTGATATGTAGTCCTTTGTATTTGTTAGGTATATACCTGTTTAACAATTTAAGGTCCAAGAAAACATATGTGAATGAAGTTGTTTTATATCACGTAAAGTACTAGAAACATGTTTTCTAATGTTGCTAAAAGTTGATGAATTCCATTCGTGGCCATCATAATAGGCAGTGCATTAGGTGCTAAAACATAAATTCAAAGAATAAATAAACTTTTCATTCTCATGATGAGACAACTGACACTTTTCCAGGTATAAAGATACTTTGAAAAAAATGTACATAAGCAACTCTTTTGTAAAGGATAAGATTTAAGCATATTGTCCAAACGGGAAATCGGTATTTCTTCAGCAAAGCTGTATCAATTTGACTTTGCTTCTATTGACTTTAAAATATGAATAAAAATAATCTTAGCCATATTATATGTTAAGGACAAAATTATACACTACTCCTATTAATGTGTAGGACTGAGTTTCTTCCAAACATCAATATAAACTGATATATAAAACAACATAATGGGAGAACAGAGAGGAGCAGAGAGGAATGTCGAGAATACCGACTTCCACTTGAATTCATGATGTTTGAGGGTCGTTGGCTACATGGAGCTGACAAGTAGATCAAGAGATTAATCTGGGGCTCAGAAACAGGTTTAGGTTGGATATATACACTGGTATATCTCACGTAGATCCAGAATGTGCAGGAGAATGCATAAAATTGTAAAAGGTGTGAGGACAAATCTCTGAAGGCCACCACATTGTGAGATGATCACAGCAAATGCTCCATAAAGAAGACGACAGAGAGGAGGGGGCACTGGCCCCAGGAAAGTGTTCAAGAAAGAGCATCTGATGTGTCAAATAGCGGCACGGTCAAAGTAAAATCAGAACTAGGAGTTCTCCATTGTATTTAATATGAGGAAGTCATTAACAGAATCCATCCAAATAATTTAAATAGGCAAAAAATAGACTGCATTTCCAGAGATTGAGAAAGGAGCGGAGGATTAAAAAAATAGAGCTGGTGAAGAACCAGACTGATCATTTAATAATCGTATGGTGTTAGGTTAAAAAAGCCCATAGGTCTGAGGGCGGGTTTTCTCCTCCCATATCAATAGTAGAAACTTGTTTCTTTCTATGTTCCCAAAGAAACCACCATAAAATAGGTGGAATGGATGAATAATGGTAGAAAGATTCAACACACTAAAGCACTTATATGTAATAAAAGCCACTGCTTACCTCTGGCTGGAGTCAGAGAAATCTAAGATTGCTTTGGAATGCTCATGAGGCAGCCATTGCACAGTACTTGTTCCCTGCTTGTTCAAAAACAAAAATTATTGAACCCGAGAATACATTTAAAGTTTTGACAACAAAAAAATTCTTCTAATGTTTGACTATTAACTATTTTGCATGCAATTCAATACAAAATCAGCAAAACGTACATTTTACATTTTAACTAAGTCACATCATCTCATTTTTGTTGTCTTCATTTCTTGGACCTGAGTGGAAATCATTTATTTGAAATGTCTGTGTGCTTGTGGCCTGACACTTGAATAGCTGAACAAATCCCACAAAATACACATGTTCACTGTGGTCTGAAGAACCATCTTCTGCAATATCTTGTCTGTAAATCAGAAATAAAATGGAAACAAATAATATTTGCTTTCTTTGGTGATATGTGCACACATTTACAGCATGGAATAATTTTTCAGAGGATATTATGGGACTCTTGGAAGTGGGGAGCTTAAGTTGGTACAAGGGCACCAAGGGAGAAAATTTTAACTACAGGAATAACTTGGCCCACAACTCGGTTTTTTCACTACCCCTAAGAAACACAGTGTGCACTGTATCTGTTTCTGATGAACCTTGCTAAAGCAAGCACCCATGTGGTGCATTCTTGATATACGGAAAGTAAACATGTTGCAGGAAGACAAGGCTCAAGGGAGAGAAAGAGCACCCAAACACCACGTTTATGAGAGGAAGGCTTTATTCACCAGCTGGGAGCTTACGGCATAGAAGAATTTCAAATGGCCGCGCTCCCCGACTGGCTTGCTCTTTCTCTTTTTATTGATAGTCAAGAAGTTCCACCCCACAGGTGCCCTTCTCATTGGCCAGTTTGAATCAGCAGGAGATGCTAGTCTAGTCCCCACAAAACTACAGGATTTCACAGAACTTGGAAACTTCCACCTTCCAGGAAGTTAAGTTTACAAATTCCTAAGGGCCTCAGCCCTCACCATGGAGAGGACCCTGCAAGTGTGTCCTTGAGAAGACCTGTCTCCCAGACCTCACCCTTCTCAGGTCTCCTCTCTCAAACATAGTCAAGCAACTACCAAAAAAACAAGAATACATGATATAATATTTCTGAGACAAATAATTCATGAGGATTGCTTTAGTAAAACCCTGAGCAACATCGACCATACAAGATAATCTTAGTAATAAAGCCTCGCAGTCATATTTAAAATGCTTCATCAGGTTGCTAGAAGACATGTTATTTCTTCTATCTTTTAGTCTTTTAATTCCAGTAAGGTTAATTATTATATATTCCTCGTTGTTCTTTCCCTGCCTCTTGGCCTTCTTTAGCCCATTACTAATGTCTACAGTCATGTCCCATCAGCTAAAATTGCTTCTTCTATTTCTCATGCTAATCTTGTGCTTAAATCTTTACTGTTCACACACACACAAAAAAAATGCATAATAAACACATTTCATCCACTCAACAACTCAGTGAGGTAGTGAGAAATTAAATTACTGCTGCCATCATTTCCCTTCCTTCCTGGAGGCAAAATACAATGTATCACCAACCTAGGGGTTTGGTCTGTGGAGTGTGTGCAAGTGTCAGAATGGCAGTTCTGAGCAGAGTTTCTCAGAAGCATCAGCCCCAAAGCTCCCCTTGCCCTCCAGAGGACAGCACAGTCCAGACAGCGGCCCCTCCTTCTGCCCCATTCCAGACAGAGGGCCACACACAGAGAGCCTAGCCCATCAGACTCAGAGGAGCTCAGCAAAGCCTCTGCCACCCCCAGACCAGCAACAAGAGTGTGTGTCACCACTGCAAAAGCTGTCTAAGGAAATATGCATCTTAACAGAAAAAGAAAATGCCTCATAGACTGTAAACAAATTAGTAAACTACCGTCTACTGACTGTGTGACCGAACGTAGGCCATCTGAAGATTAGACAAATTCTTCTTATATAAAACCACAGTCATTTCTCCACTAAAAAAAGCCTAATTCCTTGAAAAAGTTACATCTATGTACATATATAATGGGGAGAAGTTTCTTCAAATGCTGCAGCTTCTTGAGAAAAACTGTCCCAGGCAAACCTGAACTAGGACCCTCCGTATCTCAGACCCAGCAGACTGAAGTGTCTATTTTCTCCACCACAAACACCGCCCACCGGAATGCTTAGCCTGTGACCCATATGTGCCATTACATTTAATTCTTCTCAACAGTCCTTGAGGTGTCATAATCACAGGTGAGAAAATTAAATTTTGGAGCAATTAAGAAACTGTTGAAGAAACTAAGGAAATTTCACCACAAAATATGATTCCTTGGTATAAAGAATATTTTCAGTGAAAAGGCTATTTTTGATTAGAAAGCACCAGCCTCTCCTCTATAAAATCTGAGTAACCTGATTTAGAATCAGAAAAGGGACTTTTGGACTCCTTGTCACATGCTAATAGACCTGGCCCTAAGGTCTTTGGAAGCACAATACCCGTCTCTTAGGTTAATTTACTGTTCAATCTGTTTTCCTCCATCTACCCATCCCCCCTTTCCAGTTTCACTTCCCACTCCCTTCTAAAAGGCATCTTTTAAAGCCACTATCACTGAAACGCTGGGAAATCATTCTTGTGATTCCCCCATCCGCATGGTATTTGGAAATAAACCTTTCTTTTATTAATCTACTATAACTCTGAGTTGATCATTTCTAAGAACCAACCTAGGGGAAAAGAGCAATTTCCCTGGAACTCCCATTCACTGTCCTGTGTCATTCTCAGAGGTAGAGAATGTCAGAGTTAGGGAGTTAGGATTCAGAGGCCAGTCAGACTCCAAAGTTCTCCTGTGCGTTCTCTCTCTCTCTCTCTCCCTCTCTTGCCATCATGGTGCAGCTAATCAGTCACAAATCCTTCCACTTTTAACTTTAATATGCTTTTGTATCTGTTAGATAATTGCACAACTTTGTCTCCCTGTCCCTATTATCCACTGAAAAGCTCAAACTTAGGGCCCGCCCCCTACCTCTCAGCACCAGAGCAGTAACACCTTATTGGCTGTTCTACCATCCCCACACCTCCCCTAACCAAGACTACATCAGATGACCTTGTCTTTTGCTCTCTCTTTTCTCTCCCATCCCCCGTGTGTGTCTCTTCTCACCTCTTCTCTCTCTCTCCCCCCTTCTCTCTCTCTCTCCTCTCTTCCCCCGTATCTCTCTCCCCTCCTCCTTAATGCTGCTCTGCAGCTTCCCCTGCCAATAAAGACCTTTTGTACAAGCCTTGGTGTTCTGTGAGTTTTGTGCCGGTGGAGTGCCCCCCTTTCAGTATCTTCTCCTTCTTTTCCATTCTTGAAGCTAATGAGCAAGTGGTTCTCATTCCACAACCTCTTCATTTTTCTTAATTAATATCCAACATATACTGTTTTTTTCTCTCTCTCTCTTGCTCATCTCAGCTAGAGTGCTGTGGCATCATAGCTCACAGCAACCTCAAACTCCTTGGTTCAGATGATCCTCCTACCTCAGCCCTTGGCTCACAGCAACCTCAAACTCCTTGGTTCAGATGATCCTCCTACCTCAGCCCAGTACAGGTGCCCAGCACAATACCCAGATATTTTTTCTATTTTTAGTAGAGAAAAGAGCCCCTGAGTGGAGTCTTGCTCTTTCTTAGGCTGGTCGGGAACTCCCACCTCAGCCTCCCCAGTTACTGGGGAGGATTCTAGACATGGGCCACCGTGCCCAGCCTATGCTTGTTTTTCTTGTTTCTAGTTCTATTTTCCTCTGTGAGCTACCAGGATGATCACATTTGTGACTCCCTATTTCTTACAAGATGACATAATGAACAGGATAGTCTATATTATGCTATGGAATTCTTTATGTTTCCTGGAGACAAAGTATCACTCTGTTGCCCCAGGGTAGAATGCTATGGCTTCAGTCTAGCTCATAGCAATCTCAAACTCCTCAGCTCAAGCCATCCTCTTTCATCACCCATGCACAAGCATGTCCAGCTAATTTTTTCTATTTTGAGTATAAACAGGGTCTCCCTTTTTCCAGGCTGGTCTAGAACTCCTCAAGGGATCCTTCCATCTTGGCTTCCTGCTGGGATGACAGGTGTGAGCCACTGCCTCCACCCCAGAATGCTTTGTTTCTTATCTCCAGCCTCACACTTCACAAGCTAGTCCTCCTTTGCACATTATGTCCAATCACACCTACTAAAATGCACATCCCAGAACATGCCCCTGCATCTGACCACTCTGACATGAATACCACCCTTGAAAAATTCCTATTCAGCATTAAAATTCAGCACAGGGAACTTCTCCTCCATAACATCATCCTTCTACAAACAAGACCCTTACAGAGCGTCTATTCTGTGCCACGTGCTCTGCTAGGCATCCCAAAACAGCTGATAAGAGAATATGCCGGTTCTCAAGAAACTACAATGTATCTTGGAGACAATCACTGAGACAAACTTAATATTCAAAGTAATAAGATAAAAAACAGCTGGAAAATTCTAACAATATACTCAGTAATTCTCTTTGTTCCTACAACTTTCTTATCATATTAACATTATCTGTCAGTGATTCTAATACAATATTTATTATTTCAAATTACAAAAGAGCTGTCTAATATTCTATTAAGATCATAGCAAAACTCCTTGGAAATGTAAATGCATGGGCTAATTTTTTAAACATAATTTCTTTCTTCTTATAAAGAGAATATTCTTAAATTATATGAATAAAATAAAAGAACAAATATAAAAAGGAAAATCATAATTCAATGAATAACTATGGTTAGAAAAACTATTTATTAAAATTGAAAATTAAAAATATCAGTCTCTACAAAACAAAATGTTGTTATGGGTGGGCTAATGTTTGTAAATTGGATTCTTGGCCAACATTTAACACACTCACATAGTAATCCAGGGCTATTTAGTATAATTAACTCTTTTGCATCAAAATGGTGTCTAAATGGCAGCAAATGGAAATTTAGGAGAGCTGTTAACCCTTCAGGCTCATAAATTAGTAAATCTTTCACAGTTGCATTTGTGCAGTTAAAATGAACTCTAAGAGCTAGTAGTTAAAATTCTTTAGCTGGATTTACTTTAATATAATAAACTGGTTATGTGTTTGCTTATATGCTGACATATACCTTTTGTATAGATACAATTATTACATTATTTATTCTCACATTTCTATAGTCATAATATATACAATATAATGCACATATTCTACATTTTCACATTCTACAGGGCACCCCAAACCTTGCCATACGTAAGGAAAATGGGAAATTGCAGCTACATGTAACTTTATTTATAATATATTCATTATAAAACTTTACAAAGAAGTGGCCAACACATAATGTTTGGTAAATATAATGTAAAACAACAATCACATAATTTAGACCAATAAATCCTACTGAAAAAGACTGACATAGCAGTGCAAAATACTTTTTGGGAAATTCTTGCAAAGACAGAACACTCATAAAATAGTAAATGAGGTTGAGGGAGACATTCTGAAATTCTGAGAACAAACCCAGCTTTAGAGATTCTTCCTCACAGGGGGTTTGGCACAGACTAAGAAGTTTTGACAGGCTCTTAGTACTTGGGAATAACAGTTGGAAAATAGATGCTGGCAGAGAGAGGAATACAAACTGTTTTCCTTACAGAGGGCTACATGCTGGAAATAGGAGAAACTAAATATGAACTATCACTTGTTCAGTTTGGGGCAAATAAACTTCAGACAGTCCTAGAAATTCTCACTCTCTGATTTTGGATTAAGGTTACTATACACTCTGGTGGCTGCAAGTTCCAAAATAAGAAAAATGAAATCCTTTCTGGAAACGGAAAGCTCTATTCTAGAAAGCAAATCACATTTACAAAAACTTTTTCAAATACAATTTCCAACATACTATTAAAAATCAAAGGAGATACAACAATCAACATAGAAACCAGCTTAAATGATGTACAATAAAAAGAGACTCTCAAAGTCTGTGTTCGAATCATTACATAGAGACGTTAAAACAGTAAGTAATATTACCATGTTCAAGAAGATGATAAAAGTTTAAATTTGGTGAACACCTAGAAGTAATAAGATGTAACAAACCATATTTGAATAAACACCTAAATATGAAAAGAAAACAAAAATCACAAAATGAAGGAAGAATGCAGTGCATAATTTTCCTAATAGATTTGACACAGAAGAGGAAAGAATTGGTGAGCTCACAGGTAAGTCCAACGAGACAATCTAAAATGATGAAGAAAAAAGAAAAGCACATAGATCACAGGAAGAGAAGCAGAAAAGTGTAGCTATAACAATATTTCCAGAGACAGTGGCTTAGAATTTTGTAAAATGATGAAACAATTCACAGAGTATATGAAACTATGAGTTAAAGAATCTCTATAAATCTTAAGAATGAAAAATTTAAAAACAGATACTTAGTACAGAAACATGATAGGGATATTTCTGAAAACAAAAGTTAATCAGGAAAAACTTACAACTCACCAAGGAAAAAGACAGACCAAATCAAACCATTGTACCTCATAAATGCATTAACGTACACAGTTATGATTTAAAAAAGAAAAAAAAATTTAGACTGGAAATTAACTTCTCAGCAGAAACAATGGAAACAAAAAGATGATGAAATAATATTTGCAACTTAGAATTTCATATACACTGAATAAAAGGAAAATAAAAACTTCCAGAAAAATAAAACTGAAAATATTGTTCACAAAGAAATAATCAAGGCATAAAATAAATGCTAAGGAAAATTGAATCCATAAGAGACAGAAAATCAAGGAAGAAATAAAAAACAATATAACAGTAAATATATTGATGAATAAAAATAAACTTTGAGTCTATTTTTAATAAAATGTCTTAAGTTCTCCTAACAAATGCATTCAGTGTCCAGATTAATATATTTCAAAACAGTAGTAATTTATGAAATTCATTGCTTCCTCTAATTGAATTGTATAGGTACTTTGGCAAAAGTGAAATGATTTTATATAAACAAAAATAATTTGTTCTGGGCATGGTGGCTTGGAGGTTTAAATCTCAGTTTTTTTGGAAGCCAAGGCAAGAGGGTTGTTTGAGGTTCCAAGAGTTTAAGACTAGCCTGGGCAATACAGGAAGACTCCCATCTCTGTAAAATGAATTTAAATATTTTAAACATATTTATTTCTATATATAGAAACAATAAAAACAAATGATGTAATTTTTAATAGAATTTTTAATAGAATCTGAAAATATATAATACTGGGAAAAACTTTGATAATGAATTATAAATAAGACTTCTATAATAAAAACTGCAAAAAACTTTTGAGATAAATTAAAGATCTAAAATACTCAGGAATAAGTTAAATGAAAGGTATAAAACCTATGCACTGAAAATTCAAAACTCCTAACAGAAATTAAAGTCAATGTAAAATGAAATGTCATGGATTGAAATATTCAGCTCAACATAATCCTAATCTAAATTCTTGTAAGCATTTGTGCGATAGATTAAAATTGACACTGATTGTTCAATTAGGGTGAAATCCAAAAAGACTTAGATGAGCCAAATCCTCTTCTGAAAGAACAAAATAATAGGAACCAATAAATCGCGATATTGGAATAGAAAGACAAGTAGACCTATGAAAGAGAATAGAATCCAGAAATAGTTGGACAGATACATAACCACTGGATTTTTGCCAAAATACCTATGCAAGTCAATTAGAGAAGTCAAGCATTTTTAAAGAAATTTTGCTTAGAAAAAATATACTCAAAGTCTATTTTCATTCATCCATGTATTTACCATCATTAAGCTATTGTTATGCCTTTAATAGGCATAACAATTCATAATAAAAAACAATATTTAAAGTAGGTAAGATTAGTTTACAAAATATTTATGCAAATTTTAAAAATAAGCAAAAATACTGTATTTTTGATTACCTATAAATATATGAAAACCTGGGCAAGATCTCACAAACTGCATCCAGTTTTCTACCATGATGTAACCAGTCATTCTAAAAGTACGATGGCTTGTCAAACAAATTATTTGTTGTTTTGTTTTCTGTGTGCTGACTGGGCTCATCTGAGGGGTTCCTGCTTTAATTTTTTGCAGGGATGCAGAAGGATGGCTGCTGGGCTGGGGGCCGGAGGGAGTTCTGTGCCAGGTGCTCCTCCACCTCCCTTCTCCACATCATGGCCCCTCTTGCAGGGCCCCTCTACGGGACTTCAGACCCGGTGCTTAGCCTTCAGAAGTTAAGAAGCACTAACTGAGTCGACTGAATACTTTGTCCAACACTGACATTGAGAGAGGATACCCGAGAAGGGTGGGGTCTGGGAGAACAGGTCTTGTCAAGGAGAGCAGGAGGATACACTTGCAGGGTCCTCTCCATGGTGACTCAGCCCTTAGGAATTTGTAAACTTAACTTCCTGGAACTTGGAAATTTCCAAGTTCTGTGAAATCCTATAGTTCTGTGGGTGCTGGACTAGCATCTCCCAATTGATTCAAACTGGCCAATGAGAAGGGTACCTGTGGGGTGGAACTTCTTGACTATCAATAAAAAGGGAAGATCAAGCCAGACGGGGAGCACGGCCATTTGGAATTCTTCTATGCTGTAAGCTCCCAACAGGTGAATAAAGCCCTTCCTCTTATAAGCGTGGTGTTTGGGTGCTCTTTCTCTCTATTGGGCCTTGTCTTCCTGCAATGAATATTGATGCAAAAATATTAAAAAAGATACTAACAAACAGAATCCAACAACACATCAAACAAATTATACACCTTGACCAAGTAGGCTTTATCCCAGGGTCTCAAGGTTGGTTCAATATACGTAAATGTATAAACGTAATCCAGTACATAAACAAATTAAAAAATAAAGACCATATGATTCTCTCAATTGATGCAGAAAAAGGTTTTGACAATATCCAGCATCCCTTCATGTTCAGAACACTTAAAAAAATTGGTATAGAAGGGACATTTCTTAAACTGATAGAGACCATTTACAGCAAACCCACAGCCAATATCGTACTGAATGGAGTTAAATTGAAATCATTTCCACTTAGATCAGGAACCAGGCAAGGTTGCCCATTGTCTCCATTCCTCTTCAACATCATAATGGAAGTTTTAGCCATTGCAATCAGGGAAGAAAAGGCGATCAAAGGTATCCACATAGGGTCAGAAGAGATCAAATGTTCACTCTTTACAGATGACATGACTGTGTATCTGGAAAACAACAGGGATTCTACTACAAAACTTTTAGAAGTGATCAAGGAATACAGCAATGTTTCAGGCTACAAAATCAACACCCATAAATCTGTAGCCTTTATATATACCAACAATAGCCAAGCTGAAAAAACAGTCAAGGACTCTATTCCTTTCACAGTAGTGCCAAAGAAGATGAAATATTTGGAAGTTTACCTAACAAAGGATGTGAAAGATCTCTATAAAGAGAACTATGAACCTTTAAGAAAAGAAATAGCTGAAAATGTTAACAAATGGAAAAATCTACCATGTTCATGGCTGGGAAGAATCAATATCGTTAAAATGTCTATATTACCCAAAACAATATATAATTTTAATGCAATTCCTATCAAAGCTCTATTGTCATATTTTAAAGATCTCGAAAAAATAGTACTTCATTTTATATGGAATCAGAAAAAAACCTCGAATAGCCAAGGCATTACTCAGAAATAAAAACAGAGCAGGAGGAATCACGCTACCAGACCTGAGACTCTACTATAAATCGATAGTGATCAAAACAGCATGGTATTGGCACAAAAACAGAGAAGTAGATGTTCGTAAAAGAATAGAGAACCAAGAGATGAATCCAGCTATTTACCATTACTTGATCTTTGACAAACCAATTAAAAACATTCAGTGGGGAAAAGATTCCCTATTTCACAAATGGTGCTGGGTGAACTGGCTAACGACCTGTAGAAGACTAAAACTGGACCCACACCTCTCACCATTAACTAAGGTAGACTCTCACTGGATTAAAGATTTAAACTTAAGGCATGAAACTATTAAAATATTAGAAGAAAGTGCAGGGAAAGCTCTTAAAGGAATTGTCTTGGGTGAGTATTTTGTGAGGAGGACTCCCCAGGCAATTGAAGTAGTATCAAAAATACTCTACTGGGACCTGATCAAACTAAAAAGCTTCTGTACAGCTAAGAACATAGTAAGTATAGCAGGCAGACAGCCCTCAGAATGGGAGAAAATATTTGCAAGTTATGCCTCCAACAAAGGTTTGATAACCAGAATACACAGAGAACTCCAATGTATTAGCAAGAAAAGAACAAGTGATCCCATCTCAGGGTGGGCAAAGGACTTGAATAAAAACTTGTCCAAAGAAGACAGGTGCACAGCCTACAGATACATGAAAAAATGCTCACCATCCTTAACCATCAGGGAAATGCAAATCAAAACTACTCTGAGATGCCACCTAACTCCAGTCAGACTAGTGCACATGACAAAAATCCCAAAACCAGAGATGTTGGCATGGATGTGGAGAAAAGGGAACACTTCTACACTGCTGTTGAGAATGCACACTACTATGTTCCTTTTGGAAGGATGTTTGGAGAGTACTTAGAGATCTAAAAATAGACCTTCCATTCAACCCTATAATTCCTTTACTAGGTACATACCCAGAAGACCAAAAATCACACTACAACAAAGACATCTGTACCAGAATGTTTACTGCAGCCCAATTCATAATTGCTAAGTCATGGAAGAATCCCAAGTGCCCATCGACCCACGAATCGATTAATAAACTGTGGTACATGTACACCATGGAATACTATGCAGCCTTAAAGAAAGATGGAGACTTTACCTTTTCATGTTTACATGGATGAAGCTGGAACATATTCTTCTTAGCAAAGCATCTCAAGAATGGAAGAAAAAATATCCAGTGTACTCAGCCCTACTATGAAGCTAATTTAAAGGTTGCATATGAAGGCTATAACCCAACTATAGCACAAGAATATGGAAATGGAGGGGAGGGGGGAGGTTGGGGTAGAGGAAGGGTGGGGTCACGCCTATGGTGCATCTTAGAGGGATACAGGCGGAACTTACTAAATGTAGAATACAATATCTTCATACAATAACTAAGAAAATGCCATGAGGGCTATGTTGAGCAGTTTGATGAAAACATTTCAGATTGTATATGAAACCAGCACATTGTGCCCCTTGATTGCACTAGTGTATGCAGCTATGATTTTTTATATATATATAAAAAAG
>CAUYON010097938.1:0-15258 GCA_963573935.1 Arctocebus calabarensis | reverse complement strand
TCTTAAAAATTTTATAAATGGGAGGTTTCTGTGGTTCAGTCAGTAGGGTGTGGATTCGAACCTGGCCCCATCCAGCTAAAAACAGCAGTGAACTGCAACAACAACAACAAAAAAAACAGCCAGGCGTTGTGGCAGGTGCCTCTAGTCCCAGCTACTTGGGAGGATGAGACAAGAGAATCACTTAAGCCCAAGAGTTGGAGGTTGCTATAAACTGTGATGCCACAGCACTCTACCGAGGGTGACAAAAAGGAGACTCTGTCTCAAATAAAAAAGAAAAAGAATTTGTATAAACATTGGCTTGGCATCCATAGCACAGTGGTTATGGCACCAGCCACATCCACCAAGGATGGCAGGTTCGAACCCAGCCTGGGCCAGCTAAACAACAATGACAACTGCAATGAAAAATAGCCAGGCGTTGTGATGGGCACCTGTAGTCCCACCTACTTCGGAGGCTGAGGCAAGAGAATCCCTTAAGCCCAGGAGTTGGAGGTTGCTGTGGGCTGTGTTGCCATGGCATTCAACCAAGGGCGACATGGTGAGACTCTGACTCAAAAAAAAGAATTTCTAGAAACGTACTTTGGGATCAGAAACTAACACTTGCTTCCACTTCTATAAAAGCCCACATCCACCTTCTCTAGCTCTATTCAAACTGACCGATAAGAAGGGTACCTGTGGACAAGGAACCCTTGGCTAAAGAGAAAAGAGAAAAGACAGAGCCAATCGGGGAGCTCAGCCATTTTTGGACTCTAGCCCACCATGGCTCTGGCTGCTGAAATAAAGCCCTTCCTCTTTTAAACACAGATGTTCAGGTGTTTCTCCCTCTGAGAAGTTCAGAGCCAGATTTAATGTTCACTCACAATAATCACATTAGCCCTCCTGAACAAAATTTGGCTCTTGCCTCTCATTGTGGCTTTGATTTTATATAACCTGTCTGAAATCAGCTGCCTGGTGCTTGTGGCTCAGTGGGTAGGGCACTGGCCCCATATACAGAGGGTGGGGGTTCGAACCCAGCCCTGGCCAAATTCCAACAAAAATAGCCAGATTTTGTGGTGGGTGCCTGTAGTCCCAGCTACTCGGGAGGCTGAGGCAAGAGAATCACCTAAGCCCAGGAGTTGGAGGTTGCTGTGAGCTGTGAGGCCACAGCACTCTACTGAGGGCAATAAAGTCAAAACTTTGTCTCTTAAAAAAAAAAAAAAAAAAGACAAAGAAAAAGAAAATTGTCACCCCAGGCTGGCCTTTGGAAGAATAAGCAGCCACTCATATGAGATGACTTGTGAAGGAAAGGCCAGTTTACTAAAGCTCATCTACTGTGACCAGTCCTGTTACTGGGATCACTATTCAAAGGAATCTTGGAAAGATAACTTTTTAACTGGGTTAAGAGATCAACTCACTAGGAGTGAACACACACAACATGTGATTCCAGAGCAGAGCCTGGGGAAGGGGGTGGCGTAGGGGATAGACAAGGCAGGTCTTTGGCTAGGCATGGCCAGGCCCTACAAGGGCCTTCTATGCTGGGATGGCTAAGCTGCCTGAAACAGCCTGGTTTGCCAAAACCATTCTTTTCTGCTCCTTCCAGAGTCCTGAGAGAATGTGGAGGGCTTCAAGGATACAGATCCTGAACACAAAGTTAGGGAAATGGGTCCCTAAAGTAAAGGCAAAACCCCGGGAAATGTGGGAAAAGATAAGCCAGCAGCAAAGGGAGCCCTAAGCTTGAATGAATCCTAGCTCTCATAACCCTGCATGTGGCCCAGTGCCCAGCAGGTGGCCTCCAAGCCTCAGTTTCTTCATCTGAAAATTCAGAATAGTAATAGCTTCCTCTAGCCTGCAGTGAAGATCAAATGAGGTAATGTTTCTGGAAGTAATTTGTACACCAAGCAAGGGTTATTCTTGTGTTGTTTATTATTCCCAATTTTGCCTGGAGCTGGCTCTGTCTCTTTATATTAAGGTTTCAAATGGTGCTCATCAAAATGGACCTACCTATGTATGTTTAAAACATTTGAAGTGGCAGTAGTTCTCCAAAGACCAGTAAGGAGTTTGGAGGGGATCCTTTCAACCTCTTCACTTCAATATTCTTTTAACTGGAAGTCAGATGAATGAACGGGCCCAAACTCCTAGAGAAATTAATCCAAAAAAGTAAAGGTCAAGTGGTAATTATTCCTAAAAAGATGCTGCCAACACACTGTGAAGCTGCCCTCCCACCCATCCTGTTATGGTCCCCAAGGGACTTGCTCTGGGGACAGACTGTGCAGAGTCCCAGCTGCACTCTGGCAAATCTCAGCTCAGCTGTCCCTCCCTCTTGCCTGGAGAACCACGCAGAAGGATCATTAATTAATTATAAACGTGCCTAATTGAAAATCACTTCCCCAGAAGTATAGGGCATGGATTTTCATTAACATGGGACTGGCTGGGGATAAGGCAAAATAATGTGTGTACACGTCCTAACTCAATGCCAAGCACAGGGCTGGGGCTCAACTTGGACTTACTGAGTGTGAATCCAGGGGCCGAAATACCCCGAAGCGCATAGACGGACACACACACAGATGCACACCTAGGACAGATCTCTTTTCAAAGCAAAATGTGGAGAATAATCCAGGATGGTGGCTCTGAGCAGAGTGCTCTCAACACACACTCCTGCTAGTGTCTCACCTTTGTAAAGATCCAAACGGTCAGACGGCGCAGTCTGCTGTGAGTTCAAATCTTAGCACCACCACCTTCTGTCCACGTGCCCTTGGCAAGTGGCCCTTTCCCTCTGTGCCTCAGAATCCTCATCTATAAAAAAGTCCTCATCCCCAGGTAAGGGTTCAGTGACTTTAGACACAAAAATGTCAGACAGCAAGGGCCCAATAAAGGCAAGCCACAGAGAGTGGTCTGCGCCTGCGTAAGGCACGCACACGTGAAGGGGAGGGTGTACACGTGACGGGGAGGGCGTACACGTGAGGAGAAGGTGTGCACGTGCCTGTGCGGCCCTGCGCCTAGAGCCCTGAGCTGGGCGCCTGTTGGCTACCCCGGCGCCATTTGGTGACTCAAGGAGGCCCGGCAGCCCTGTGGGTGGGGACCTGCCTCTCTCTGGGCCTCCGGCCCCACCGCGGAGGGAACCTGTGCCGGCCTCCTCTCCCCACCACCTAGCTTGGTCCTCTGAGGCCGGTCCCCGCCCTGCCAGCTGCCTGACCCCTGCGAAGGGCCCAGGTGCAGGCCTCAACCTGCGAGCTCAGGAGGTACGATCACCAGCCCCGTTTTACAGGTGAGGAAACTGAGGCCGAGGAACCTCACCGTTTCTCGCTCCTTCCTGAACGCTTATGTTTGTGTTTTAGCCGGAGCCGGGCACTGTAGGGCGGGCCCGTCCCTCTGTCTATCAGGGCGTGGCCGGCTTTGCCGCGGTGGGACTCTCCTCGCACTGGTTTGGGACCGTGTTCGTAGTTTGGTTGATTTGGAGTGTTTTGTTTCACTGTTCCCCAGGGGACAAGGAGTAGCTGGTGTTTCTCTTTGTGCTCCTGGTCTCTGCCCAGGGTCATGGGTGTGAAGTTTATGATACTGGAGACCATTTTACTTTGCTTTGTGGATAAAGCTCATCCCTTTTCAGAAACTTTCCAGATTGTGAGCTCAGGCCTTGCTGACCAGAGCCGCTGTTCTCGCTAGCATCCCGAGGCTATTAAATATTCGTTTAAAGGCCCGCACGGGGGCTCACACCTGTAATCCCAGCACTCTGGGAGGCAGAGGCAGGCGGCTTGCTTGACCTCACAAGTTCAAGACCAGCCTCAGCCAGAGCCAGACGCTGGTCTCTAAAAACAGCCTGTTGTGGGCAGACGCATGTAGTCCCAGCTACTTGGGCCGCTGATGCAAAGAGAATTGCTTGAGCCCAGGAGTTTGAGGTTGCTGTGAGCTGTGACGGCACGGCACTCTACCAGGGGTGACAAAGTGAACCTCTGTCTCAAAAAATAAATATTTGTTTAAACAGACAGATATAAACATGGTGTTAAAAGAGCAATATTCACAAAAATGAGACTGTTGTAATATTCTGAATTAATGTTGGCTCTTATGACGTCACGACTCAAAGCATTTTGGATTCCATAACTCTTTAGCTTCATAGCTACACTTTAAGACAAATTTATGTTTCTTGTGTTTAGGAAAGTAAAAGAACAGAAAAATGAGATGAAATGTTGAAATTACCTAATGAACAATCGGGCAAGTAGGAATGGAGGCAGAACACTGAAAGCTGTGGGCCTGGGTTTTCGGGATGTAAGGAGGCACTAAGCAGAGGGATGTGTTAGGCAGATGGAGCCACAGCCCCTGGACAGGATTGTAGGGGAAGCCTGGCTAAGCTAAAGAACCAAGCTCCAAGGTGGTGTCAATCCTTAGCCTGAAAGAATATGAGTGAGATGGAGGAGGATCAGGTTCTGGCTGGGTGGCTGTTGGGGGCTTGGAGGAAGAGGGTGAAAGAAGTAATAAAGTTTAGATGTTAAACTTTGACTGTAAGGGCATGTATACATTGTCACTTTTGTCCTCTCCCATGTTTCTTTCAGCTTATCTAATGTATAGCACTTGAAGCCTATCAGACTAATCCAAAGGATCATTTTTCATTGACTCCAGGGTGTGTTTTTGTTCACATTTTTACAGCTCTGAAGTTGAGCTGAGTCCCACAAGTGATGGAGCCTTTTTTTTTTTTTGCAGTTTTTGGCCAGGGCTGGGTTTGAACTCACCACCTCTGGCATATGGGGCCGGTACCCTACTCTGCTGAGGCACAGGCGCCGCCCTGATGGTGCCTTTCATTGCATCATTTACTTAACAGCTTTTTGTCTTAGTGGCACAAAAAGTCACATTGCCCTTAAGATCAACATCACTGGCTCTGTGCTTGTAGCACAGTGGTTACAGCGCCAACCACAAACACCGAGGCTGGCAGATTTGAACCTGGCCTGAGCCAGCTAAACAACAATGAACAACTACAAAAAAAAAATAGCTGGGCGTTGTGATGGACGCCTGTTAGGCCCAGCTACTTGGGAGGTTAAGGCAAGATAATCACTTATTTGAGGTTGCTGTGAGCTATGACGCCACAACACTCTACCGAGGGCAACATAGTGAGATTCTGTCTTTAAAACAACAAAAAAAGGCGGTGCTCGTGGCTTAGTGGGTAGGGTGCTGACCCTGTACACAAAGGCTGGCAAATTCGAACTGTGCCTGGGGCCTACTAAAACAACAATGACAACTGCAACAGAAAAATAGCCAGGTATTGTGGTGGGCACCTGTAGTTCCAGCTACTTGGGAGGCTGAGGCAAGAGACTCGCTTGAGCCCAGGAGTGTAAGGTTGCTGTAAGCTGTGATGCAATGGCACTCAAGGCAACAGCTTGAGATTCCGTCTCAAGAAAAAAAAAAATCAGCGACATCTTAGGTCTGATGAAGTAGGGTAGTCAGTGGTGGACTTGGTGCAGTAAATGCAGGTTTCAGAGTTGAAGGCTTAAAAAACATGACCTATTGGCCTGGCGCTTGTGGCTCAAGCTGGTAAGGCGCCAGCCACATACACCTGAGCTAGCAAGTTAGAATACAGCCTGGGCCCGCCAAACGACAATGACGGCTACAACCAAAAAATAAAAAAATAGCCGGGCGTTGTGACAGGCACCTGTATTCCCAGCTACTTGGGAGGCTGAGGCAAGAGAATCGCTTAAGCCCGGGAGTTGGAGGTTGCTATAAGCTGTGATGCCATGGCACTCTACCCAGGGTGACAGCTTGACGCTCTGTTTCAAAAAAAAAAAAAAAAATGACCTACTCTCAGAAAGTACCCTTTTTCTGCCATTCATTTCTCCCTGTTTGTTTATTTTGGGTTTTGTTTTTTTTTTCATTGATGTTTGGCGGGCCTGGACTGGATTCGAACCAGCCAACTCAGGTGTATGTGACTGGTGCCTTAGCTGCTTGAGCCACAGGCGCTGAGCTTGTTTTTTATTTTTATTTTTTGAGACAGAGTCTCAAGCTGTCACCCTGGGTAAAGTGCTGTAGTGTCACAGCTTATAGCAAACTCAAACTCTGGGGCTTAAGTGATTTCTCTTTCCTCAGCCTCCCAAATAGCTGGGACTACAGGTGCCCACCACAGTGCCCTGGCTATTTGGTTTTTTGTTTGTTTGTTTTTTGTAGTTTTGGGCCGGGGCTGGGTTTGAACCCACCACATCCTCCGGTATATGAGGGCCAGAAGCCTACTCCTTTGAGCCACAGGCGCCGCCCCCAGCTATTTTTGTTGTTGCAGTTGTCATTTTTAGGTGGGTGGGGCCAGGCAAACCTGCCAGCCTCAGGGTATGTGGGCCAGCACCGCCCATTTCTTCCTCTTTGAAAATGCTTATACTGGTTCAGCGCCTATGGCTCAATGGGTTAAGGTGCCAACCACATACACCTGAGCTGGCAGGTTCGAATCCAGCCCGGGTCCACCAAACAACAATGACGGCTGCAACCAAAAAATGGCTGGGTGTTGTGGCTGGTGCCTATATTCCCAGCTACTTGGGAGGCGGAGGCAAGAGACTTGCTTAAGCCCAGGAATTGGAGGTTGCTGTGAGCTGTGATGCCACAGCCCTTTATCCAGTGTGACAGCTTGAGACTCTGTCTCAAAAATAAATAAATAAATGAAAATGCTTATATTTTCAAGGAATGTGAGGGAGGGATTTGGCAAAAGTCTAGAAACAACAGATATGGTATGAAAAATGTGTTACTTTGTGAGTTGGAGAGGAAGAAACAGCTGGTAGATGGGTTTCCTTTCAAGGTAACATTGGGAGGGGACACATTAGCTCACACCTGTAGTCCTAACTACCCGGGATGCTGGGGCAGGAGGATAGCTTGAGCCCAGGAGTTTGATGTTGAAGTGGGTTATGATGACCCTGCTGCACTCTTAGATGATACAGTAAGAGTCTGTCTCCCCGCCACCCAAAAAAAAAAATTGGAATGCCATAAAGCCCTTGGTAGATCAGTACCTTTTGGCTCAAATATGCTTTACAGCTGACAGACTGAGTGGGCAGCTCATATCTTCCTCATCTGTGTGGTCCCAGTGTTCAGCACAGTGCCTGATGCATAAGAGATGCTAAATTGGGGTTTGCTGAGTACAACTCTTACTGAAAAGGCTAGGTAAATTGTCTTCCTAGTGCCAGAGTCAAAGTCTTTATCTCGAAGGAATCCATGCTGTGGGTGAAGGTTTTATTCATGGCCTCAGTCCTCCATGTAGCTGCTTTGTGATTACTGGTTTTGTGAACTAACCTGGAGACCTTATTTCTTTCCAACCCCACCCTTCTCATTTCTAACATGTGGCTTGCAAAATGAACTTGAGGGACTTGGTACGCTCATAAATTGGAACCCATGTGTATTAGTGCATGTGGTGACTTTTTTCCTTGAGAGCCTCCCTAGTTAAGCTGTAGGATATTAGAATCTCAGATGGTACTGTTAGATAATTGCAAAACTTCATCTTCCTATCCCAATTACCCACTGAAAATTTCAAACTTATGTCCAATGGCTCTTCGCGACAAAACAGTAACTCCTTATTGGCTATTCTACCATCCCGTCACCTCCTCTAACTAAACATATATAAGGTGCCCTTGTCTTTTGCTCTCTATTTTCCCCTCTCTGCCCCTTTCTCTCCCATATCTATCTTTCTCTCTCTCTCCCTCTCCTCTCTCCCCTTCTCTTTCCCTCTCTCTCTTTCTCTCTCTCTCTTCTCTCCTCCTTAATGCTGCTCTGCAGCATCCCCCGTCAATAAAGACCTTTCATATAAGCCTTGGTGTTCTGTGAGGTTTATGTTGGTCGAGGGACCCCCTTTTGGATACAGCATGTTGTCTGTGCCAAGTTTGGTGTTTAAAGGGGTGAGTAAGTCCCCATCCTGGGGATAAGGTAGAAAACTATGTGAGAATCTCCTGGAAGCACAAGGCCAAAGTTCTCTTTCTGCTTTGTCTCCAGAGAAGACTGAGCTGGTCCCTGATAGCCTCAGGACCTACTGCATTGGACACCTCCTACTCCTCCCAAACTCTGGCTAACTGTGTATGCTCCTTCTAGAATTTGATGCTTTGAGCATGCAAAACAGCTTTCTTAGCCTGCATCTAAGGAATGGGGATGGTTTGTATGCAAGCAAAGACTTTTAGGAGAGTTAATTCTTTCTCTTCTTTTGGAAGCTGCCTTCCAGGCTCCCAGGTGGAGAGAGGCACACTGCCACCATCAGTTTGCCAATCTTATTATTTAATCTTCAAAGGTGACTTCAAAGATTTTTTTTATGATAAATGTCCCATGGTCTTCCAGATTTCAGTTTAAGTTTTGAAAGTACATTCATATACCATTTAAGGATCTTTCGGTCAGCGATGGTCCCAGTATTTTTACTGCACGTTTAAGATATACAAATACTTACCATTGTGTTACAATTGCCTAAAGGATTTAGTACAATAATGTACTGCACAGGTTTGTAGCCTAGGAGCAATAGGCTATATAACACATGATTTAGGTATGTAGTAGGCTGTATCATCTAAATTGTGTAAGTACAGTCTATGGCAGCAACAAAATCACCCACAGACATGTTTCTCAGAAAGCATCCCCATAGTTAAGAGATGCTTGTACTGATTATCACCCGAAGAGTTTTGAAAAATTTGAAGCTATTTAAAACTAAAAACTGGCTTGGCACTTGCAGCTCAAGCGGCTAAGGTGCCAGCCACATACACCAGAGCTGATCGGTTCGAATCTAGCTCAGGCCTGCCAAACAACAATGACAACTACAACCAAAAAATAGCCGGATGGCTTGGTGCCTGTGGCTCAACGGGCTAAAGCACCAGCCATGTACACCTGAGCCTGCCCAGGCCTGCCAAACAACAATGACGGCTGCAACCAAAAAAATGGCCGGGCATTGTGGCGGGTGCCTGTAGTCCCAGCTACTTGGGAGGCGGAGGCAGGAGACTCGCTTGACTCCAGGAATTGGAGGTTGCTGTGAGCTGTGATGCCATAGCACTATATCCAGGGTGACAGCTTGAGGCTCTGTCTCAAAAAAAAAAAAAAAAAATAGCCGGATGTTGTGGCGGACGCCTGTAGTCCTAGCTACTTGGGAGGCTGAGGCAAGAGAATCACTTAAGCCCAGGAGTTAGAGGTTGCTGTGAGCTGTGATTCTATGGCACTCTACCCAGAGTGACAGCTTGAGGCTCTGTCTAAAAACAAAAAACTATTTTTTCAAATTGTTTCAGGCAAGAATATCAGTGGATGCTAAAACTAGGAAATGAAAGTATAATGAGAAACAGGATATTTATATAAATCTCAAAGCATCTTCCCATAAGATACTGATCAATTACAAAAGGAAAAATGATAATATAGTGGAGAAACCTAGAACATACCACATTAGCCAAGGAGTTAAAAGTTAGGTAACACCAGGAATGGGACAAATTAACCTGTGTGCCCACTGATATTCCCTAAGGACACAGCATCGTATCTGTATATTCCTATGTGAAACATATGACCTGATTTAATTATGAGGAAACCAACACAAAACCCAAAATTGATGGAATCTATAAAATGACTGGCCCAAATTGATAAACTCTACAAAATATATGATTTTAACAGCATCAAAATGATATACTATAGGACCTCCATAGTTGACCACCTACCTACATTGACCACATCCTTAAGTTGACCTCATTTTTATAGACCAGACATGCACCACATGTATGTATCAGGTAAGTCTAGTTCCTTATTGTGACCATGTCCATATATTGACCAGTTTGTTACAGTCCTTTGGATGGTCAACTTACAGAGGTTATGCTGTATTTACAGACACATATATACACATATGCACATAGGCGAGAAAAATAATTAATGATAAAGCAAGTACATTTGGGGAATTTGGGTGAAAGATATATGGGAAATTGTTGTATTACTTTCACAACTTTTAGTAAGTCTGAAATTACTTTAAAATAATAAAATAGAAAAAATTGGTTTTGGGTGGCACCTGTGGCTCAAAGGAGTAGGGCGCCGGCCCCATATACTGGAGGTGATGGGTTCAAACCCAGCCCCAGCCAAAAACTAAAAAAAAAGAAAAAAAAATTGGTTTTGACAAATTTTTCCAATAAAAATTATAAATGTGAGAACAGATAAGTTATATGTATTTGTCTGAGACAGCTTGACAAATCTAAATTGTTTTTGTGGTGTAGTAATGTCAAAACTCTGTGTATCCTGATATCTAACGGAAACTAGGGCTTATACCTTCTTAAAGACATGTACAAGAATATTCATAGCAGGTATATTCATAATTCCTTGAAGCAAGAAATAACCCAGATGTCCATCAACAGAATGGATAAACACGTTGTGATATACTTGTATGATAAAATACCACACAGTAATGAAAACTACTGAAGTGCCATATGCAACAACATGGACCAGACACAAAGGGTATAAAATGTATAATTTATGTAAACTAAGTTTAAGAATAGGCAAAACTGACAATGGTAGAAGCAGAGTAGTGTTCCCTTTGAGGGGTTTTGACTAGAAGAGCTCCTTCTAGGGCTGCGGTTCCCAAGCCCCAGGCCAGCAAATGGGACCAGTCCATGACCTGTTAGGAACTGGGCTCTGTAGCAGGAGGTGAGTGGTGGGGAGCAAGAAGCTTATCTCTGCTGATAGCTGCTCCGCATTGTTTGCTTCACTGCCTGAGCCCTACCTCTCGTCAGATAATAGCAGCGCAAATCTTACTATATACTGCGCATGGGAGGGATCTAGGTCGCGTTCTCCATATAAAAATCTAATGCCTGATGATCTGAGATGGAAACATAATGTGCTTGAATTGTCCTGAAACCATGCCCTGCCATCCCCCAGGTTGTGGAAAAATTATCTTCCATGAATCAGGTCCCTGGTGCCAAAAATGGTTAGAAGAAATGTATCTTGATCTGGGTAATGGTTACTATATGTGCATATGTGTATATACTTCACACTTTTATACTAAATATACACATATGTATGTAAAAAATTCATCAAGCTGAACATTTAAGATTTGTGTACTTTATACATCAATAAAAAAATTAAAATGTATGTTATGTGGATTGTAGATCAAAATGTGAAGTATAAAATCTCAAAGATGACATGGGAATATGTTTATAACTTTGGAATAAGGGAAGATTTCTTAAACAGGACATAGAAAGTACTAACTGTAGGGGGAAAGTTGATAAATTAGATTATATTAAAGTTAAGAACTTCTCTTTTTTATTTTCTTATTTATTTATTTGTCAAGACAGAGTTCTACCCTATCCCCTGAGCAGAGTGCAGTGGCCTTGTAGCTCACTGCAGCCTCAGACTCAGGCTGTGGGCATCTTGCTGCCTCAAGCCTCATCCCTTGCTGGGATTACAGGTGCTCACCTCAGTGCCCAGGTATTTGCATATGGTATTTCCATATGGTTTTTCCATTTTTTCATGAATCAGGATCTCACTCTCAGACAAGCCTCGAACTCCTTCACTCCCACCTCAGCCTCCCACAGTGCTGGGATTAGAGGTGTGAGCCACCGCACCGGCAGAACTTCTCTTTTTTAAAATACACCATTAAGAGAAGAAAGACAGGCCAGGCATCGTGGTTCATACCTATAATCCTAACACTCTGGGAGGCTGATGCAGGAAGATCCCTTGAGTTCCAGAGTTTAAGACCAGCCTGAACAAGAGCAAGACCATG
The DNA here is from genome assembly GCA_963573935.1 of Arctocebus calabarensis. Classification (NCBI taxonomy): domain Eukaryota; kingdom Metazoa; phylum Chordata; class Mammalia; order Primates; family Lorisidae; genus Arctocebus; species Arctocebus calabarensis. The sequence goes on along the minus strand of CAUYON010097938.1, from coordinate 3,617 downwards.
TCTCTACCAAAAATAGAAAAATCTAGCTGGGTGTTGTGGCAGGTTCCTATAGTCCTAGCTGCTTGGGAGGCTGAGGCAAGAGGATTTCTTGAGACCAAGAGACTGAGGTTACTTACCATGAGCTATGATGACGCCCTGGCACTCTACCCACGGCAACAGAGTGAGAGAATGTCTCAAAAAAAAAGGAAAGACAAACCATTCAGTGGGATAAATTATTTGCCACATATACACCTTATAGCTTAATTTGAGACTAAAGAATTTCCAGAAAAGGGCAGTGCCTATGATTCAAAGGAGTAGGGTACCGGCCCCATATGCTGGAGATGGTGGGTTCAAACCCAGCCCCAGCCAAAAACTGAAAAAAAAAAAAAGAATACCCAGAAAGAGTAACTTAGAGGAAGAATGGGCAGTAGACTTGAGCAGGCACTTATAAAAGAAGATACCTAGACAGGCGCTCCATAAAAGAAGGTATGTAGGTGGAAATACCATATGAAAAAGTGTTCAGCCTCCTTAAAATCAGGGAAATGCAAATTTAAAAAATAAGGAGAAACCACTACAAACCTACTAGGATGGTAAACATTGAAAAGACTGATGGTCTCAAGTGTCAAAAGTATATAACATGGAGAACTCTGGTATATAACTGGTAGGAGGGCAAATTCATTCTATCTCTTTGAAACTGGCCTTTTCTATGATAAATAAACATAACCTATTCCCGGTGACCTAGGCATTTGACATCTAATTATATGCCTAACAGAAGTCAATAGAAATAGGTGGGATTCTATGTGTATATGTGTGTGTGTGTGTGTGTGTGTGTATAAAAGGCAAGGGAAGCAATCTTCATAGAAACATTCTTAGAAGTAAAAAACTAGAAATAGAGATACCCATCATTAGTAGAACAACTAAGTTCGATAGTAATACTGTGGAATACTATGCAGCAGTGAACTCACAAACATAACATTGAGCAAAAGAAGCCAGACAAAAGAATCCACACCATTATGATTCTATTTACACAGTATTTTAAGAATAGACAATACTGGGGCAGTACCTGTGGCTCAAAGGAGTAGGGCACCAGCCCCATATGCCAGAGGTGGTGGGTTCAAACCCAGCCCCGGCCAGAAACTGCAAAAAAAAAAGACAGTATATTAATCTATGATGTTAAGTTCCTCCTTTTGGGGCAGTGGTGGGAACACCACTTGGGAGGGAGCATAGTGAGAACTGTGGGGTGCTGATTATGTGCTATTTGTTCTGAGTAATGTTTACCCAGGGGTGTTCACTTAGTGAAAATTTGTTGAGCTGTCTTTTTATCTGGTGTACCTTTGTGTGCATATATTGTACTTTAATTTCAAGTTGATTGACTTGATTTGCACCTAGCATAAATGTTTGATATCGTACACGTTAATGTACAGTAATACCAAATACCTAATTTTCTGAGAATGCATTAGGAGCCAGGCCCTGGGCTGGACTCTGGGTTCTGGAGACAGCACTTCTGTACACTCAAGTAGTAACACAAGAAGAGAATTCATTCATCAGTGTGATATACATGTGAAGATGAAGAGGAGGAGCTAAGAAATTGCACTATGTGTTTTAGTCAGCAGTGACACATTTTCTCCTCTGATGGACTTTAAGGTGCTCCCTCCTTCTGTGCTCCTCGTGGAGTGTAAACTGGTGAACTTAAGAAAGCAGAGAGCACCGGGCTTCATGATCTTGAGAAGTAGCCAAAACTGGAACAGCAAAACTGTCGACTCTGGAATAGAACAAAGGCTAGCATTATGTTTCCTAAATTTAGTGGGCTCTACTTTGTTAGGATAACACAGAAAGCACTTGTTCTCAGAAAAGAAACTGATCTAAAAAGGAGAAAATATTCTTCCCTCCCACTCCCCTCCCCCATTCCATGCAGCAGGCCTTGTGGGTGCATCAGAAGTTTCTGCTGCTTTTCACATTTTATCTTATCTCTACAGATTCTGAACACTAAAGTGTTTGCTTGGTTTAGTTGGTAAAAGTTTTCTTATTTTTAGCAAATCTTCCAAACTCATTAAGATCCCCAAAGAAAAGTTTTTTTAAAAAACAATTTTGGCTCGGCTCCAAGCAGCTAAGGCACCCCAGCCGCATACACCTAAGCTGGCAGATTTGAATCCAGCCTGGGCCCGCCAAACAATGACGGCTGTAACCAAAAAATAGCCAAGTGGCTCGGCGCCTGTGGCTCAACAGGCTAAGGCGCCAGCCACGTACACCTGAGCTGGCGGGTTCGAATCCAGCCTGGGCCTGCCAAACAACAATGATGGCTGCAACCAAAAAATGGCCAGGCGTTGTGGCGGATCCCTGTAGTCCCAGCTACTTGGGAGGCGGAGGCAGGAGACTTACTTGAGCCCAGGAATTGGAGGTTGCTGTGAGCTGTAATGCCACAGCGCTCTATCCAGGGTCACAGCTTGAAGCTCTGTCTCAAAAAAAAAAAAAAAAAAATAGACAAGTGTTGTGGTGGGCTCCTATAGTCCCAGCTACTTGGGAGGCGGAGGCAGGAGAATCGCTTGAGCCCAAGAGTTTGAGGTTGCTGTGAGCTGTGATGTAACAGCACTCTACCCAGGGCAACAGCTTGAGGCTCTGTCTCAAAAAAAAAAAAAAAAGGAAAGAACAGTTTTAATGGCTCGGCACCTGTAGTTCAGTGGTTAGGGTGCTGGCCACATACACTGGGGCTGGCAGGTTGGAACCTGGCCTGGGCCTGCTAAACAACAATGACAACTACAACCAAAAAATAGCCAGGCGTTGTGGTGGGGGCCTGTAATCCCGGCTGCTTGGGAGGCCAAGGCAAGAGAATCGCTTAAGCCCAAGAGTTTGAGCTGTGACACCACAGCATTCTACTCTGTCTCAAAAAAAAAAGTTTTAATTCCCACCCCACCATAAATTCTTATTCACATCAAGTTTTTCTCAAAGGTTTTAGCTTTACTTTTTATTCTTTTCCTTCTTGGCTTTTTGATCAGCTTAATGTGAGTAGCTGCTAGCATGTTTTCCAGCATTTTCATTGCTGGGCTCCCTTGCTTTGTCCTTTTGGAAGGTCTGACTGCATTGTCAGCAGTGATCTTTTCTTATACTTATTTTTTTAAAAAACAGTTGTATTGAGATGTTCATATACAATATCGTTACCCATTTAAACCATATAGTCCATAGAGCTGTGCTACATTTACCACAATTCCAGAACTTTTCATCACTCTCATAAAGGAATACCTGCATCCCTTAGCTCTCACCCCCCAACTTCCCTTCTCTTTCCCAGCCCTAGGTAATTATAATCTGTTTTCTGTCTCTGTGGATTTGCATAGTCTGGACATTTCATATAAATGGAACCATACAACATGTGGTCTTTTGTGACTGGATTCTTTCACTGAGCTTATTTTTAAGGTTCATCCATGTTGTGGCATATATCAGTATTTCATTCCTTTTTATGGCTGAAAAATATTCCATTATAGTCAGACCATTATATGGATAGACCACATTTTTTTTTTTTTTTTGTAGAGACAGAGTCTCACTTTATCGCCCTGGGTAGAGTGCCGTGGCGTCACACTGCTCACAGCAACCTCCAGCTCTTGGGCTTAAGCGATTCTCTTGCCTCAGCCTCCCTAGTAGCTGGG